>APFE031123880.1:0-55019 GCA_000404065.3 Pinus taeda | reverse complement strand
AGGCATCTGGGGTTGTCTTGGAGGAGCAGGAGGTAACGGTTGTGGTTGAGCCGGTGGTGGAGGCAAAATGGCGGGAGGAGTGTTGTATTAGGGCCTCCACCCCAGTTGAGGTGCATTCCACTGAGGTTGTCGCTGGGCATGAGAGTGAAATGAGTGAGAAGGAGGTTGAGTGTGGTATGGAGATGGATAAGACCACGGAGGAGGTGCGGACTAGGAAGGATGAGCAGGGGGGCCGCAAGAAGGTATATGAGTGGATTGGTTGGGGTTTTAATAAGCTTGGGATGGCCCTTTCATCCCCTACTGATAAGGTCTGGGTCCATGTGGCCTCATTTGGTTGAGGAAATAGAGAGGTTCAGTAGCCACCTCAGTCCCTAGGTACATGGCTTTAAATCCCGACAAGGTAGGGAATTGGTTGGTGGGGTGGTCTTCCTCACAAACGAAACATACCTCTACTGAGTGCAATGGGCACTCATTCTTGGGATGCTTTCTTGTGCATCTAGGACAAAAAATGGCCAAAGACCTCTCAGCTTCTTCTTTCTTTTGCTGAATTCGGAAGGAAGTTGCATGGCAATAGTCTGTCTCATTTCGCTCTTGAGGTCTTCCATCTGGTTAGCAAACTCATGCTTGGAGAAAGAGGTACTAGCTAAAAGATGATTCCCCCTACCTCTCTTCTGAGCTGCCCTAGAATGGTTTCTAAACACGGTTTTTATGTCCTCATAAGGTAGTTGGTAGATGTCTCCTCCAGCCAGCATGTTAAGGGTGTCCAGAAGGTCTTCAGGGACTCCTCGGAGCAGAACCAACTTCAAAGACTCCGGGTCAAGTGTGCACCTGGCCCGTTTATAACTGAGTTGGAACCTTTCCTCGTAGTCTTCTAAAGATTCATCGCTTCCCATGGTCATCCGAAAGATTTCTCCCTTAGTTTCCTTGGATTTATAGTAGTCCCGGTACTTGGTATTGAAAGCTTGCTGCATCTGAGCCCAAGTGGTGATACTGTTTCCAGGTAACCCCATGAACCAGCGTAATGTCACATCCTTGAGGGTAGAGGGAAAGAGTTTTAGCTTTTTCTCATCCTCAACATAGTCATAAGTTCGACAAAGGACAACAAACTCAAATAGGAAGGTATCAGGGTCTTCAGTAGTCAGTCCATGGAAGTGAGTAGAGCAGAGGGACTTATGTTTTTCATTTTCATGTCTCCATTGGTCTCTCGGATGGGAAAGGCACCTTCTATTCTCTCATCTTCTCTTCTACCGTTTCGGTTTTCAGCCATGGCTTCAGATGGAGTGTTCCCTAACTCTTCTTCTGTTATATGATCTTAGTATATCTCAGGAGGTTCGCCTATAGGTTCTTCTGGCTCACTGTCACTAGAGAAGAGAGAAGGTTGACTCAGTGATGTGGTGGGGGTGTTGGGTAAGAATTTTTTGGTTTTATCTCTATTCCTACGAGGCATGAAATGGAAAGACTTTTTTTATTTCTTTTGTTTTTTTTCTCTCTGCTGGTACCTGCAAAACTAAAATATATTGAACTGCAACTAACTATCTTACTGAAATGAAAATGTGGAATTGAAATGAAAGCAGGAAAGGACTAATCTATTTTGCTCAAATGAAATTGTAGGAATGAAGTGCTAAGCTACGCTTGCAAAATTGAAATTGCGAAATTGAAATGCTAAGCTATGCTTGCAGAATTGAAATTGCAGAATTGAAATGCTAATTACGCTTGCAGAATTGAAATTGAGGAATTGAAATGCTAATCTATGAAAGCAGGAAATGTCTATTCTACTTTTTCGGAAATGAAATTGTAGAATGGAAATGAAATAAACTACTTAGCAGAAGGTTGTAGGAAAAAAAATAGAAGAAAAGCAAAAATCACCAATACTCTGACACTTCCCTGGCAACAGCGCCAAAAAGATGGTGGGCTCTAGTATTGCAGCAATAATGTTGCAACTCTTGGGACTCCCTTCTTTACTTTTATCAACCCCGTCATTCGTAACAAACTTGGAAGCGACGGTGATGTATGCACAAGTACTAGCTCTTGTCGCAGATGTCACTTGGTCAGTTGGCACAAGTCCGCTAGGAGCTTAAGCCAACTTCTATGAGCTCTTAGAAGAAGCTTTGTAATTGATGGATGAAAGCTAACTCGAAGAAAGCTAATATATTTGTGAAAAGAGATTGAAAATCTGGAGAAAAGTGCAAACCCTAGCAAACCCTAATTCTACCAGCTAGTCATATTGATGTAAGGATGAGCATACAAACTACTGAAATAGATTCCATTACTTCTATGAAGGTAGAATACATGTGTCTAGACTACCTCTGTCCTAAGAAAACATTTTTTAGTAATTTTGATTAAGTTGTCAGTTTTATCATGCATATGCTTTCATTATTCTTTAATATGCAGGGGTGAATCAAGGAGGAGGAATGCTTGGAAAAGGTTGGGAAGATTCAGAGAGGATCTAAGGAGTCCTCAACGCCCTTATAGAGAGTTTCACAAAGTTTGGCTATCAAGAAACCTCATTTGTGAGCTTCTACAGGAAGTCTGCAGGGGTTCTACAGGATGTTCAGAGATTTCTACACGATGTCCAGAAATTTCTACAGGATGTTTAAAAAGTGGATTTTAGAGGATGGGTGAGTGAGGGAAGATGCATGGATGGATAAGTAGGTAGGGTAGGGGCCTGGAGTGACCCAGAAACTGGTGGGTGGAGCGGTGAGAAGGTGTAGAAGGCTGACTTGGCTTGAAGAAGGCTAAGGCAATGATTGAGCAAGTAGATAGGGTTACGTGGAAAAAGGACAGATGGGAGACGAGGAACCCAGCTAGGAGATGGAATAGGTGGCTCAGATGACGTTTAGGTGGATGAAAGAGTGGTGGAGATGCCCTGCACGATGTACATTGAACCGAATCAACAAAGTCTTGCAAATGATCAAAGTCCTAGCTAATCTAGTATAACTATCAATAACATGAATGAAAAATAGCTTTATTGGAAAGAAAACCATGTACATCATCTATGAAAGGAAGCATTTTAGAGATCTAAACCCATAACTAACTTCTGCAAAGGAAAACAGTCCACTAAGGATTGCATGGTCAAGCAAACTAGTGTTTTTGTTGGGGCAACACTATTTCTTCAATTCCAGCCCCTGATTCAATAGGGATGAGGTGAAACCGAGAGTGCGGTTTTCCCTTTTCTTTGGAGCTTTTTCTGTTATTATCTTACCAAAACACCTGAAGAAATTCTATTCATAAACAGTGATCTATTCTAGCAATACAACTAAATCTGCCTAACAGAAATATGTTTCAAATGCATAAAGGGAAACAATGATGCATAAAGGAAAGTAACAGTACAGGAAGGAAGCCCTAGGCTCTCAAGTTGGGCCCAATAAAATCGGACTACTTCTCATTATAAAAAAATAGTCATAAGAGTTATGTCAAAAATGGCTACAAGAGAACAAAGTAAAGCTAGCAGCACTGTGGTGCAAAATATGCAATGGTTTCAAAAGTCCCTGACGAAGGCTGAGGCCTCAACATTTATACATCATGAGGGCCCTAACTGGCCTCCTTAATCTGTGGAACTCGGCTGTCCAAACTGTGACCTAGACAGTCCCTTCCAAAATCTGTTTGGTTGCCTTCTCGATTCGGTTTTGGTGGCCTTTGGAGCTCGGAGTTGGGGGTGAAGATCCTGAGGAAGGGTTATTTAATGCCATAGACAAACCCCCTATGAATCCTCACCTCAAGCTTGTCTGTCTTCTAGCCCATGATTGCTCGGTTTTTCTCCAACATGTGTCAAAAACTTGAAATGAGCACGTGTTAGCCACCTAGGAAGAGTGACTACCCTTATTCGTACAAATGACATAAACATACTGAAAATAATGCATAAGATATGGAAAATGAAGGATTGAACAAGGACTGAACAAGGATAATTAGGCCAAATGAGCCCAACAAGTTACCAATTTTGGGGCTCATCACTGAGCACGCGCAATGCCCTATTCTTTAGTTACACATGCCCCCATAGCGATGTCCCGAGCGACCGAACCAATGAACGAGCTTGTTAGCCAGTCGGTCAAAAGCTGGTCGAGGATCCAGAAAATAATTAAATGAAGACACCACCTCCATTCATGAATGTGATTAGAGATATGCATAGCCATGTTCTGTTTCAAAGATGTTAGGAGGTGTGTGCCCATTTCATATCGAATCGACAACTTAAAATGAGTTAAAAATGCCATAGCGAACGAGTTAAAGTCGTTAAAAGTTCCAGGATCCAACTCAATATACCATTTAGCAGTGGAGCCAGTGGGAGTCCATTGAAAAAGGCATAGCCGGATCGAATCATCAAGCCATGAATTCGATGAACACCATAGGTGATAGGTCATGACATGAGATTGGGGATCTTCTCCAGCTTTACCCTCAAATTTGGGACAATCACTAGGGATCTTAGTTGGAACCGGTGGCTAATACGAAATATGAAGAATAGGATCATTAGTCAGTTTGGACACGTTTGGTAATTCCAACGTCGCCAAAAAGGGTAATTGAGGGTTGAAGGACATCTGAGGCCACATATAGGAAACGGCACCAGAGTTCCACCCAGTTCCTGATTGCCCCCATTGATTTCCTCCAAACGAATTTGGCCTGTAGGGATTTTGTCCATATGGGTTATAGCTGTAACTAGATGGTTGACCTTGGATTTGACCCCTTGCATTCCATTGATTACCAATCTGACCCACAGGAGCAACATATGGCTACTGAAAATTCTGCTAAGGATTTACCTGTGGTTGTTGATAATTTTGGTATGGGGCAAATTAAGTTTGCCCTTGGGGCTGCTGAAAACTATAAAGTGGTTGGGCTCCAAATTGGGCTTGGGAGCCATATTGGGCTTGATAAATAGGTTGGTTTTGGAGCCCAACTTGAGTTTGAAGACCGAATTGGGTCTGGAGCCTAATCTGGGGCTGAAAAATGGGTGGGCTTTGAGAAACAATAAGAGTTTGAGCACCTGGTTGAGAAGTCCCAAATGGATGTCCTCGGGAGAGTTGAGGCTGAGCCATCTGGCTAGAAGGTGGTCCTAGTTGAGATTAAGGTTGACCCATTTTCCCAGAAGGTTAAACTTGCTGGGTACTGGTTTGACCTTGCATGACCGAGGGTTGCGCTGACTGACTAGATGGATGAGCAGACTAGATAGTTGGTTGGCTTGGTTGGATTTGAGGTTGACCAATTTGCCCAGATGATTGACTAGGCTAGACAATTGTTTGGCCTTGCTGAACATAAGGTTGACCGACTTACCCAGAAGGGTAGCCTTGTTGGATACTGGGTTGACCTTGTTGTATATAAGGTTGTCCCGAATTACCAGAAGGTTGCCCGAAGTAGGTAAAAGATGAACCACCAAAGGCCGAAGGTTGTCCTTAGAAGGGTTATTCATAGTATGACTGACCTTGATAGGGTGGTCCTTGAACGTTCGAAGGTTGCACTTGGCCACCATCGTAAGTGGTGGTACCCCAGGCAACATATTACGAAATTGAGACCTCAACCGCAGGTTGAGACGACATAGGTCCAGGGTGATAAATATGAGCTCCTCGAGAATCATAATAATGAAACGGATTTTGTGGATACAAGTTTTGAAGAGCTTGAAAATATTGATCATATGCCCCCCCTACTAGAATGGAACCAAAAGAAGGTGGGGCACTTAGTGTAGGATTAACAACTCCTGCTATTTGACCACTATTTGCAGGACTAGCTGAAGGTCCAACAATAGTAGTCACCACTAAAGAAGCAGTGACAGCACCGACAACAGGGGTTGAAGAAGCCACACAAATGATTGGAATAGTTGGAACAAAGTGACAGTTACATTATGAATCTAGGGTGTAAAAGGCTTTGAAGTCGGAGCGACAGTACGAGACCATAGGGAACTCGAAATGGGAGATATAGAACTGATGATATCCGCGAAAGCATTATAGCATAAAGGCAACGAGACACCGAGAGAAGTGACACGGAAGGGTGAAGTTTCTATAGACATAGGGATTTAACCTTGTGCCACAAAGGGTTCTTCACTGGAGACGAGGTCATCTCATCCATGTCGGAGGAAGACATCGAAACCGAAATGCCAGGAGGAGTAACAGGAAAGTCTTCTCCGAAAGGCTCCCAAATGGGGTTCCAATGAATATCATAAGACTCGTCTTCTAGAGCACGAGAGTTAAGTAGCTAGATACTTGGAATAACTGGAAGATTATCACTAGCAACCAGTACCTCAGGAGCGACAAAAGATTGAGACCCTTGGTCACTTGGAATGAGAGACAGGATCGGTGATTCCACCAGGATGATTTAATTCAAAATCCTAAGAAAACTAATGAGTAAGGAAAGAACCCTACGCAAACTAAAACAAAAACAAGATCAAACAGGGTAAATGTGAATGTGGCTGAATAAATTTTAAGACATAGAAACAGAACTTGACCTTTTCATCTTTAGAGGGTCGAGAAAAGGACGAAAAGATGACTTTAGTCACCTTCGAATATTTAATGAGCCTGAAAGGACAAGTGCTCAGATGGACATTTTCTTTTAGGGAGACTGAAAAGGAACGAAAGTGACTACTCTTGAGAACTAGGCAAAAGGTTTACTAAACAACCCATAAAACCACATATACACCTTGGCAATCATATGAGAACCAAGGACTTTCTGTACAACAGTCAATCTTCCTAAATTTTGTGTTCGGTGCATTACAATTTGCAAGGTGGAAGACATGGCTTGCTAAGGATAAAGGATGATAACCTAGTGGGGTCTCCCAACATATACTCGACGGTACTGGGAGCACAAGTTCGTGCTAGTAGCTATTGGGTCACAGAAGGAGGAATCACCTAACCTTAAGTGAAAGCAATACTGAGCAGGTTTAAAGATGTCAGAGCACGTATCTATCCTAGACCTCTAGATAATGTGCATTATGTTCCAATGCGTTGTTAGGTTTATTCAGTTCATTTTAGAGTTGATGAATTATGTTTCAATTTTCAGGCCTTACTCTATGTATATTAAAACATAGCATGCAACTAGAATGAATAAACCATATTTCACTTTGATGAACTCCTACTTACAGAAGGGTAGAGAGATCATTCCCAAACCAAGACAAAACCAATACCAGCAAATGCAGTCACTCAAGAGACATAATGCATAAACACATCAATCATTATAGTGCATCAATACTACTAATGAGATATTCAAAATTTTCCTTCTAATTTTTCAAACATGAAAACTAGGAATGAAAAATGTACTTTCACTTTCGCACACTACTGATTGCAATCTTTTGATTTTGATAACTTTAAATTCTAAGGAAACAAACAAGCAAGCATGAAACCAATTGATCCAAACAATTGTAATCTATGTCTGGTAGTGAAACAATCGAATTAATATGGGAATTGGTTCAATAAATAACCCTAAACATCAATTAGCAAGAACAAGCGATAGAAAAACTTCAAGAAAACCACCAGGAAAGTTGCAGATGAATCTTTTGAACAGGAAAGTAACCAAGCCAAATAATTCAAAACATGAAGAAATCAAGTCACAAAGACAAAAATACAAGATTCACGTCAATGAAACTGAAAAGTAATAACCTTAACTAAAGGCAATGAAAACAAACTAATGGATAAGAGAAAGACAACAAGGGCTTAACCAGACTAATGAATTCAGGAGGTAGAATTGAAATAAACAATTCTATAGGAATCGTCACGGGTATAACACAAGCAACTAGTGCCGATTAGATACTAGTTGTAGCAACAGAGTGACGTCGTCGCTAAAGTACATGCTTTTCACGCGACAGATCGATTTCAGGAATTGTCGTGACTGTGTGACAGGATTCAGCAATGCACAGATTTCCAAGATAGAGACAACATGACGTTGGCATGACTGTTTAGATTTTTGCAGTGATGAACTTAAAAACAATGAAAGGTAAATGAAAAATCCCAAAAAAAAACTAGTCTATCCTTACAGACAATAAAGGGATTTCCTAGATTGACCCAGGTAACCCAAAATATTGATGGTTCAATCCCATGATCCAAAAGAGACTAACTCAAAATCAAGCAAAAGCAAACAAGACAAAAACATAAGACGGATTCCCCAGTAGAGTTGCCAACTTGTGATGCAGGAAAGTGTTCCCTCTGCAGACAGAGGCAACTCCTGTAGCCCTAGAGTGCATCTAGTCATAGCAAAGACAGATCAATAATTGATATCCTTAAACAGTCATTGTTGAAGGCCTACCTCAATCGGTGGTCGATGATGTTCCGTTGCAATGCTCCAACTTCCGCTTCCTTCTCCTCAATGAGTGATTAACCTGAAACAACACAAAGGAAAAAAAACACAGTGCATAACCAAGAAACAACAATGATATATTTACTCATAAAGTCAAGAAGTCATGAGCTATCAAGTAAATTATGTACAAGACATAGGAAAATATCATTGATTGTATTAATAATGAATCAAGAGAAAGCTTACAACCAAATCTTGACGTCGCAAGCCTCCTCAGAGGGTCCAGTGAGTATGTTTCTTAAGCATTCACTCTTCAAGGATGAATCTCCCAACATACAATGTCTCTCTCTTTCACTCATAAGCTTTAACACAAAGTTAAGGGCACTCCACAACTTTCCACAAGCAATCAAAAATCCCACACTTGTCACACCCACAACAGCTATCTATCAAACTCAAAAGCACTAGCAGCACTGCCCAACCAAAAGAACTAGTAGATCATAGCAAAGGTGAGTTCTTTAATAGGAGAAGGAGTCTCCATGAAATGTGGAAGGAGGAGCTCATCCTCAAGGAAGGTAGCATAAATGACGAAACTACCATACCAGGAGGGGAAAGGCAACCCAACCCATGCCAACAACCAGGTCTGGAGACATCTAGAAGGTTAACTGTTGAAACGAATTTGCCCAATCTGGATCGTCGCAAGCTGTAAACTAATTCTTTGCGATGGCATCATGAGGATACTATGCATGTGGACCCACTGTCACCGGATATAATTCTTAACTTCATGCCAGGTCTAGAAATCCGACCGTCATGGGAAATAGATGTGCACCTGCGATGGAGTCATGATGAGATCATTATGGACATGGTATCATCACGTATATTAAGCCTTTACTCACGACGAGGCAGAAAATTAGGGAATGAGGGTCAATTTGCAGCAACAGAGAGCATTAGCCTAATCTCCTTGTATCAGTGGGAAGATATGAACGCATTTATTTGAGACATGACATAGCAGAAGGACTAGGATGAGGACAGTGACAAATTACTTTGTAACACACTAGAATCCAACTAAGAAAGAAATCGGACACTGGTTCGATAGAATAATTCATGAGTTCATGGCACAGGAGAACAGAAACCCACAACTATCAAAATAAGAGTGGCTAGACAGCTACCTATATACAGAGATCCATGGATTCTTTTTCGCGTCCTTCCCTATTGAGATATACAAGTGGATCACGAAGCTAGAAAATAGCCAAGGAAGGTGGAAGCTTGACAGTCCTATTGTGTGGACAACAGAGATGGTACAAAGGTTGGAAGCATCGAAGGATAAGACCATGCACGTCATTGATCATTGGCTCGATCACATTATAGGAGGATTTTCTATTGAGTTCACGGTTGACACCTCAGTCAACTACAGTGAGGCAGAGTGATGATTTCTCAATGAAATATGAGGTAATTACATAAAATCCTTGAATACTTGGATTAAAATTCTATTGTGTCAAAAGCTGGTTATGCAGTTACCTTAATGTTCAGAGCTACGTGAAGCAGAAAGGTTTACAGGAATGAAGAGAATAAGGGTCTGGAAAACAACCCCTGGATTTCACCTCCATGAGGGGACGAGGAAGAGCTTGTGAAGGTCTCTCCATGAAGTGTGATCCATCTAATAAGGTAAAGAATTCCATGAATACCACCTCCACCCACACCACCACTAGCTTCACCACCATCACCTCCATCTTCACCCGTACCAACTCCACCACCACTCTGATTCAGTATGGAAAATAAAGTGAAGTTTCCTATGTTCAAAGGTTTGGGAAATGAGGATCCAAATCAACTCTGGGTTGTAAGGGATGTATGGGAAGGATAAGGAGTTATAGATGACCATATAGAGAAAGTGATGCTGGTTACCACCTTGTAAGATCGCCCGCTAACTTGGTATATTAAGTACTCCAACGATAACCCCAATCCGAGACTCGCAGATATCTAAACAACGCTAAATAGACAATTTACCAGACCTAAATTCGAAGTGCACTAGATTGTGGGATTTCAAGATATCATGATGATATCAGGAAAGACTCCTTGGGAACTAGATCAGAGGCTAAAATGTATGATTCGTGAAGCCAATATGAATCTTATAGATGGACAACATCGCGAGAGGTTTGTAGCTTCACTACTACCACATTTATGGATTGTGCTGTCGCAGCAGAAGATAACAACTCAACAAGAAGCCTTAGAAATTGTTATGAGGCTTCATGAGACCCTGATATAGGATCCCAACCAAGAAGTTAAGAAAATCCACATGTAGCTAAAGAATCTGTGCCTTGAGATGCAGAGTTTGATACAAGACGAGACAGTTTGACCAGAAGTGCGCAAAGAAGTGTGTTGCGTAAAATGCAAGAGTTAGGGTCATGACAAAGACCACTACCCGGTCTTCACAAATTACCTTCTAGGAGGAGGACTGATGCATTTATGGCCAGAAGCTCAAGAACGACCTAGCACGATGCCTTCTTTGTGGTGCGCTATCTATCAAATAGAGGGAAACATGCCACGAACAACTGTCACTTGTTACAAAAGTATACGCAAAATTCACAACAATTGTTCTGAAAATTTTGTAGGTTAGTGGGACATGACGAGTATATTTGCAGAAGCTATGAATTGATCATGGATAGAACTCCCACCTACAAGGTTCAAGCTAAACCGCAGCCCATTGACCAGAATGCAAGAATGGCACAAACAGGATTTCAGGGGCGCAGACGAGGCCAAGTCGGAGGAGGACCTGGTAGAGGTTTCAGACAGTTGATTTGCTACAATTGCAGAGGGCTAGTACACTATGCATGTGATTACACTAATCCGCCAAGCCCATCGTGCAAGTATTTCACATTGTTTCATCATGAGACAAAAGATTTTCCTAAGCTGATATCTAGGACACGCAACAAAGGAGTGCCCTCCCCCAACTCAGAGCCTATAGATGATGAGGTCTAAGCCTCGCGAGGAAGATCCAAATGTAAACATTGTGCTATGAAGCAGAATCACAATGGGAGATGAAAAAGGAAAACAACCCGAAGATAGTACATGGGTTCACAAAGCCCCGACGAAAGAGGCTGAGTTTGATTTGGAGCATGCTTAGGAAACCTTCATGGAAGCTAAGAAGAGCTTCGTTGATGCTTCCACTTTAGCAAGAAAAGATAAACCAGAGCTGAAAATGGACCTATCTATGGTCACGAATTTCCTGGAAACCTGTATGAAGTTACTGCATGACAGTAAGGCTGTGAAAGAGTTACAAAAACTTATCAATAGATGTGTTGGGACTGCGATAGGAGAACCATGCGTAGTTTGCAAAATTGGAAAACATAAGACAAGAACAGGACGTGAAATGAGACTAACTACACAAATCAGAGAATACGAAATGGATCAAGTCATTCTGGATTTGGGATTAGATGCAAATGTTTTGCCAAAATAGACATGGGAGTTAATGGGGACACTTACACTGCAATGGTCTCCAATTCAACTAAGGAAGGCGAATCAGTAGAAAATAATACCGATGGGGTGATTGCAGGGAATAATTGTGGATATTGAGGGAGAAAGCGTGTTGGCAGATTTCGAAGTAATAGAGATTGTTGATGACAACAATCCCTACCCTACGCTCTTAGGAATTGACTGGGCCACTGATATGAATGGGGTAATTAATCTAAAGAAGTGAAAAATGATTTTTGAGAAGAAGTCACTATGCATAATAATACCACTGGACCTTGCTAAAGGATCGCGCTATACGGAACTGGTCCGCAACTATCAAAGTGATGATGATCTGGATTGCATCTATGAGATAACAGTGCAAGACCAAGACTGGGTGAATCCCATCGTGGATGGGTGGATTAAAGGGGAGCACGAGAGCTCCCGCACTTTGGATTGTGATGAGGAAATAGAACACTAGCAGAGTCGGCTACACAAAGTAACTCTATTGAATTGCAATATGATGACCAGGTCATTGCGCTGTGTGTCGACAAAAGTAAGAAATTTTCCTACGTATGATGGTGTAAATGAGGTAGATACCTTCTTGGATGCATTTGAAAAGGAGGTGCTGAAAAAGAAATGCTTCCAGGCCTTGAATTGGGTACTGTACACTACACCCACGAGATGGTGGGGTACGTGCAAAGGAAGCTTTGACAATTGGTGTGAATGTAGGGAAATGATGAGAGTACAATTTGGGAAGCCTAAGATGCGACTGGTAGACAAGTATGATCGGCAGGATGATCTGTGCACAGATCTAGCCAAGTGGATGTAGGCATATCGAGAAAATCCACAACCTGAGTGGGTGCACCTGTTCTGTCATACCCTAGATGTTATACCAATGAAATAATGTATAAAAACAGACCTCCACCATGGGACAATTGAATGTGATGTCCTAAGCAAAGGGTTCATGATGACATTTAGTTTTGAGGATGGGTTTAACGGTATTGAGGAAGTGCCACAAGAAGAGAAAGAAGCCATCTTTAGGAACCCACTGGATCCTTTAGACCTAATGCAACCTGAATGGGCTACTCAGCTGAGGTGCATGTTGGAATGTTATAATGTAATTGCTGAAGAAGAGGATGAAGATCCATGAAAAATTAATATTCCAGAGATGGAAGGCCACCGCGAGGTTTAAGGACCACAGATTGAGAACCCTGATATAATTTCGCTGGTGAAAAATAAGCAGGTGAACATTGGTATGGAGGAAAAACCCAGATTTGTAAATATCAGAGACTGCTGGGACTATGCGACGGTGGATAAGGTTGTTGAGTTACTCCGTGAGTATCAGGACCTATTCCCAACCAATTTGACAGATTTGAAAGGAATAATCAGAGATTTAGGAGTAATGAAGATCACGTTAAATTTTGACACGAAGCTAGTTAAGAAGAGGTCATACTACTTAAACCCAAAATACAAGGAGAAAGTCTACATAGAACTAGACAAAATGCTCACGGCATGCATCATTGAGCCTGTTAAGGAATCCGATTAAGTAAGCGCATTGGTGGTGCAAGGGAAGAAGCAGAAGGATGAGATAAGGATATGCGTGGATCTTAGAAAATTGAATGACGCTTGTGTGCATGATCCATTTCGAAATCCATTCACGGATGAAGTGTTGGACAATGTAGGTGGTCAAGAAGCATATTCTTTCATGGATGGATTCTCATGGTACAACTAGATCAAAATCACGCCAGAGGATAGGAGCAAGACAACCTTCATAACTAAGTGGGGTTGCTTTCAATATATTGTCATGTCGTTTGGATTAAAGAATGAACTGGTTATCTTTTCACGCGTGGTCATTGCAACATTTGAGGAATATATTCATAAGTTCTTGGAGGTCTATTCTGATGACTAGACTATACTTGGGCTGGTTAAGTGCCATGTAGTGACCTTGCGCTTGATTTTGGATACCTGTTGAAGGTACCAAATCACGCTCAACCTCAAAAGGTGTGTGTTTCTTGTTCCTTTTGGGAACCTATTAGGCCACGTCGTTTGCAGACAAGGGTTTATGGTAGACCCTGCAAAGATTGTGGTGATTTTGAACTTGGAAGCACCAAGAAGTGCGAAATAGTTGCATGCTACTCTTGGAAATATGGGATATTACAGAAATTTTATCAAAGGTTATGCCCAGATCATCACACCGATGGAAAAATTGTTGAAGAATGATGTCACGTTCTGCTGGAACGATGAATATAAGAAAATCCTAGATATATTGAAAGAAAAGATGGTTACTGCATCGATTCTTGTCTTCCCGATCTAAAAGAAAGAGTTTCATGTCCATGTTGATGTGTCATATATAGTGCTAGGGGTAGTACTAACACAAGACAATAGAGAAGGATTGGATCACCCTATCACGTTCGCAAGTCACAGATTATCCAAAGTAGAGAGGAACTATTCCACCACTGAGCATGAGGGACTAGCTATGGTGTATGCGCTCCAGAAGTATCGACACTACTCACTAGGATGTCACTTTAACATGTATACGGCTCACTTCGCACTAAAGTACTTGGTTAATAAGCCTGTATTGGGGGGGAACATCTACATATGGATTTTATTATTCCAAGTGTATGATTTTGAAGTTGTTTTGAAGCCTGGATGATTGAACATGGGACCAGGTTACCTGTCGCGCATCGAGATAGCGAAAGAACCTAATAGTTTGGAGGAAGGATTACCTGACACGTAGCTCTTTGCTATGCAGATAGCGGATGGACATTTTGAAGATATAATACACTATCTAACAGCTAGAACTATATTGGAGGGATACTCTATCCAAGAAAAGAAGCAATTTGTGGTTTGCGTGTCAGACTTCTCTGTCATTTCTGGGCATCTATACAAGATGGGGAATGATGAAATACTGCGAAGGTATGTACCTAAATTTGAACGAAGTAGCATCCTCAAATACGCTAATGGGGGCACCGCGGGAGGACATTACGCAAGGAGAGCAACTGCAAAGAAGATTCTACATGTAGGGTTATGGTGGTCAACCATTCATCAGGATTCAAAAGCATATTGCAAAGCGTGCAATGTATGTCCCAGGTAGGCCATCATGGAGGCATGAGATTCCTTTGAATCCACAAATGGCATTGAAACCTTTAGAAAAATGGGCAATAGATTTTGTAGGACCCATCAAAACTCAAGGAAAGACAGGCGCATGATATATTATCACTGTGATAGAGTATCTGACTCATTGGGCAGAAGCGCAAATGGTGAAGGATTGCATGGGCGCGACAGCCGTGACGTTTTTGTTTGAACACGTACTAACGCAATTTGGATGTTCAAAGATCTTGATGAGTGATCGTGGTACACACTTGATGAACGAGAAAATCAGTGTGCTAATGGAAGAGTTTCAAGTGTATCACCAGAAGAGCACACCGTATCACCCACAGGCTAATGGGATAGTAGAAGCATTCAACAAAGTACTCAAAACCGCACTGACCAAGGTATGCAATGCCTAGCGAAGTGATTGGGACCTACACATACCAGCAGTGTTATGGACTTATCGAATGACATGCAAGAAGCAAACGGGATAGACACCTTTTAGGCTTGTCTATGGAGGGGAAGCCATAATGCCTATGGAATAAATCATGCCTAGTTTGTGCATAACAGTGCTCATAGATATGACGGATGCTGGAGCCCTGTAGGAGAGGCTCATGCAACTGGAAGAGCTAGAAGAAGAATGATTTTTGGCTAGATTTCACTAGTAGGTCCAAAAGCAGCGTGAAAAATCATGGAAGAATCGACATATTAAGTTGCACACCTTTAACGTGAATGATTTTGTGCTATTGTATGATAGTAAGTTTGATAAATTCCCTGGAAAGCTCCAAATGCACTGGTTAGGACCATATGTTATTAAGGATATTACGAAGGTGGTGTGGTACAATTGCTTAAGTTGAATGGAGATCCCTTCCTAGGAAAAGTGAATGGAAGTCATTTGAAGCCATACACAGGTGGCCCAGCCATCTGACTAGCCGACAGAAGAACAATCTTAGTGCTCGAAGAAGCTAAAACGAAGCACGGGACTATAAACTAATGTGCTCGAGAACTACACGATGTCAAGAGGGTGCAGAGTAGCAAAGTGTCATAGGGTCCGTGACAGTGCGAGGATAGCTACACTGCTACACGGGTCAGCCACAACGTGACCATTAAGGTCACTATTCTCGATGTGATGCTTGGTTTGAGGAGAAAGGGAGAGGGCGGTAGGAATTTAAGGCAGACTTTATGGGCTACATTCTTGAAAATCTATCGCCAATCTAGCATTAATGTATAGAATGTGGTGGGAACAGTCGAATTCAAATTTAAAAGGCACTATAAATTACAAGTGGCTGTCTAGTACACAACACTGAGAAATTTGAGAGCTGAGTTGTTGTGTGGTCAGGTATTCATGAACTGAGACTTATTCGATATTCCAAAAGTGAATTTGTGGTTTGAGCAGCTACCAAAGACACTGAGAGAACTGTGGAATAGCACTATTTCAGCACTTGAAGAAGCCATGGACACAGGAGTAATGACAGTCAAGGAAGTTGTGTAGGAAATTGGAGAAGTGGAAGCCCTAGATCAGTGAAATAATCACAGAGGTCCCGAAATCACTGCGCAGGCCAAGACCTAAGAAGGCTAAGCAAGCCATGGTCTCAGTGCACATCTCACCCAAAAATCCACTGAGGACAAAGCTCACATTAGAGGAAAAGGTGAAGGCCATCAATTTGGAGGTTGATGAGGAGGAAGAGCTTGAATAAATCCTAGTGGAGGAGGAGGATGTAGAAATGGAAGTCAAAACCCAAGGCCCAGACCCTATCACCAGGCTACCAGAATATGTTCCTCTGCGAAAGGGTAAAGCCAAGGTTCCAAAGGATATAGATGGGATCAAGAGCTCTCTACAAACCCTGCTTCTCCCAGATGATATTATTTTTGAATAAGCGCACTTAGGACAGGTTCCCATGTTAAAATTTGAAGATTTGGACCTCGTGGACCATGAGAAGTTCCCGCATTTAGCGACAGTGTAGCTAATGCACCAGAAGATGGACACGTTGGCCGGAATGATCGAATTGGAGCCACGCAAATGGCTCAGAGGTGTTGAGAAATCAGGGTTGTTGAACTTGCTCTCGGTGCCGCATTACCACCGTGCCCCAGTGATTGTTTTTGTCATTAGGCAACTATTCTTCTCGATGCATGATGGGTGCTTACGGTTGGAGGAGCCCATCCCCATCACTGACCATTTGATGCATCAGATTACATGACTCCCTTGTGCAGGGGAGGACCCAACAAATATTTCAAAGGGAAGAAGTGACAATTTGGCCATTGTGGAAGCCATAAAAAAAAGTTCAAGTTGGAGAAGAAGAGGCGAGGGTATGCCATCTCCAGCATCAACAACCCTGTAGTTAAGGCTGTGATATGGATATTGGTAGGAAAGGTGATGCAAAAATGCCACACTGATGAGGTGCCCATGCCAGTGGTTGCACTAGCGGCGCAATGTGCAAAAAGGATCCAGTTCAACTGGGAAAACTATCTATGTGGTGAGTTCCTTGTGAACTACCATGAGGCACATGAGCAGGGCAAAAAAATTCATTATGCATGGATCTTGTTGTCAATAGTACTGGTGGCATGGGAGTTTCCTGGAGATAGCCAATTCCTATAGATTGCACAGGATCTTCCAGAGGCAAGATATTTTGGGTGCTCATGGAGATGAACATCAGGATGGGGATCAATCGCAAGCCGTGGTTATCACCCACTATCTACAATAGTCTGCAAAGCTTCATGGAGTTCAAAGTAGACTTCCAACATTTCTTCATCAGGGTGCTAAAGGACCCTATGAAGACATGGCATGAGTTACGATACTTGGCAACCGACAATGTAATCTTTTCGGTCCTTGAGTCTTGGCCGTCGGAGTGGCATGCTCCAGCTAACTCTACGATGGAAGCAGAAAAGTCCGTTGTGTAGTGGAAGAAGGAAGAGATAGAACTATGCATGGAATCACTAGCTAAAAGTGCAGGAAAGAAGAAGCAGCAGCTAAGGCCCAGTCATTGTGCGACGTTGCGAAGTTAGCAGAACAGCAGCAAAAAATAGCATAAGAAGAGCATGAAGGATAGAGGCACCTTCGCCCGAGCCAAAAACAGACACATAACAAGGCAGCGCAGACCCACAGACAACATCCACCCAGCTAGAGCAACCGCAACCACAAGAGCAGGTAGGGCCGTGAAAGAAGACAAAGGCCTCAAAAACATCTTTCGACCCTATCACTCTTACTAAAGGAGACTTGCACGATATATGTGAATTCGTGGGGGATGTCACCGTGAACTCCCTCCAATAGTTTGAGGAACAACACCAGTTGTTATTGGGGGCTCTCGGGATAGAAATATAAGAGTTGCAGGTGCACACTCCACACGCTAGCGCAATGTCCATCAGCCTCGTAATCGGCACTTCAGTTATTGAGGAAATGTTGCACGCCAAGGTGACCAACACAATAGTGTTACCAGATGGACCACTCATCGGAAAGAATTAGGTCGATAGGCTTATGGTCGGTGGTTTGAAAGGGATCAGATTAAACATGGTTGTAATCCCTCGAGAGACACTTTATCTTTTGCATGATCGAGTCACTACAGAACTTCGGGCCAAGGAAAGCCACACTATATAGGTAATGAGTGAGAAATGCATCAACATTGAGAAGTTGAGCCTGAAATGCAATGAGGCCATGGAGTAGAATGAACAGATAATGGAGGTTATGGAGGAAGCATGTTAGACGGTCCCAGAGTTTTCCATCCAAGCGGAGGAATCGGTGGAGGCACGCTTCCGAAAGTTAGCTACACGGTTGAGCGATGCAAGAGCAGAAATGTCCAGGGTTAAGCTGGAGCTGAATCTTTAGATAACAGAACTGCAATTGAAAGCCCAACATTCAACTCCACCGGAGGTTAGAGAACATTGTACCACCATGGTCACAATTACAATGGGGGCGGTTGACAATGCAGTGAAAAACTGCATTAAGTTGTTGGAGCAGTCGTTCAAGGTCCTTACCACCATGCAGTAGGACCCAAACATAGAGCACCTAGAGACAGAGGCACATGAGCTACAACAGAAGTACAAGGAGGTAAAAGGGACCACGCAAATGGTTTCCCTTACACAGAGGCTTGCAAGGATGCAACAGGAAAAGGCGCTCAAGGAGAAGGTGGATGTCGCTCGGCATAAAGCGACATTTTTGAATGTGCACCTACATCCATGGATTGATGAAGCATATACAATTATAGCATCCATTGAAGAAAAGCTCATGTAGCTGCAAGTAAATCGAAAGAGGATTCAAGGCAGGAGTTTAGTAACAACGGTCACTAAACAACACATAGAAGAAGTTCAACAGGCATTCGTTCAGTGCATTGCCGAACTTGCAGTGATCTAATAAGAGTTGGGAGGTCTTTGCGCTAAGTTCTCCAAACCTACAAAGTGACTCAAGGGCAAGTCATGATGTTTGTATTGGGGACCTGTTGGGTGCAGGATCCCCTAAGGGCAGTTTTGGGGCTTAAAGCCCGAAATTTGGTCCAAGTTTGTAACTCCAATGTAAAGACTCTGCATTTCGTGGGTGCAGAGTGCGTAGTTGTTAAAGAGTCATAGGGTTGTCTGCCCTTATTTTGATAATGTAATGTCGGCTATAGAAGATCTACCCATGGTCCATGGACCATGGGATTGTGTAAATGGAGAGAAGCTCTAAGTAGTTGGATAACATAGTAGAAGAATCAATAATGATGTATGTGAGATAGTTCTAAAGTGTAAATTCTAGTTTTGGGTCGTAGCATAGGTAGAGACTCTGCAGCTGAGTGCGCAGAGGCCTAGTAGTCCACAACTATGTGTGTGGACCCCTGCAGCTGAGTGCGCAGGGCGAGTCGAGTCTGTAATCATTTGGAAGTATTAATAATGAGAAGTTCTTATCAATTCTACGTCTTTATTTCTTGTTTTATGCATTTGTTATATTGGGTATGAATTTCACTTCTAATGATTATATAATGTGCAAAAGTGTATAAGTGTATTAGTTAAGTGAATGCAAGTTAGAATATCCGCTTATGTGAAGATAATTAAGATTCGTCAATAAGATAAGTAAGATGCTTAGTCTAGTTTGGGAAATAGCACAGTTTGCTCCCATAACAACACGAAAGCATTTCAGGCCCTCGTCAGGGCTACACGAAAGCCGATTGTCATAGATTGAGCAAGTATTGAAGGTTAGAATAGAGTGCAAAGTGACCTATGTGAAGGCAGTTATAGTTGGAATAAACCGACATCACAACCATCTCAAGTGTGCGAAAACTTGGTTCCAGCATCCCCCAATACTGATTCAGGTGAGACTTCAATCCGCACTCTGTGGGCTAATGCTGAAAGGGCCAATAGTGTAGGGATTTGTTTGGCTAAATAATTGTAAACCTGGGTCAGGCCCCCATAAGCCAACATGTATTGAATAAAATGAGCTTTCTCCTCTACAATCAACTATTGATTCACTCGTTTTATTAATTTTGCATAGGAGGAATATTGTGCAAACACATCATATAATGTTTCTTCTTCATGGATGAACTGTCTAATCCCTTGAGATGGAATAAAAAAATTTACCATTGAATTTGGGTCATATTGTCTATTAGGAACAATAATCAATTTGAGAGCTTGAATAGCCATGATTTCGTTCTCAACATGGTGGTAATTGGTCAATGCCAATATACCAATTATTACAGGAAAAATAGGCCAAGGACTTTTATTTGACTCTTTCAACACTTTAGTAATACCATAACCCATTGTTTGGTAAGACACTTCCCTGCTAACTAACTTATCTAGGATAAACAAGGGCAGAACATGTGGATGGGAAAGGATGCATGAAACTCTGATGTAAGTGAATAACTCTTCACCAAACCAATTTCCAACCTTTCAAATATCATCCATAGCTTCCTGTGACATTCTACGTGGTCAAGACTCAAAGATGGCTTCATATATCTGAAATATTACCCTGTAACAAATCTAGTCCATTTCCAACCCATAGTAGGAAAATCCATAGAAAAACATAATGCATCCATAACATAAGCAAACATGTAAAAGAGAAAATATTATCTTTAGATATACTTCTAACACGCTAGAAATCAAAGATATTTGTGGTTAGGTTATCAAAAAAAGGGGTAGCCCAGTTAAGAATAAAACCTTTGGAAGCCCCTTTGACTAGAGGTACCCAGGTGTCTAGGAACTTTGACACATTAGGTATAGCTTGCAATAGACACATAATGGATGCCACTTGGGAAAAATGAGTAGCGAGAGAATCAAGTGAATACTTACTAGATTCATCTATTTTATGCTTATTTGGGTCTCCTCTCCATTTTCTTATTTGTTCTGATGGGTTTCCATGCTCCTTTATAAAAGCATCAATGTACTCCTTATTTTATATATATAGATAGATAGATTTTGGTAGATGATACATGCTTTGAGGATCGTTACTGGTGAAAGAACCATGCATTGTTCCCTTTTTGGTCTAAATGTATCTTCCAGAAATATCCAAATTCATGACTACCCAATAAGCCATATCCCTATAAGGCAATATTCGTGATCTTGCTCCAATTTAGTGAAAAGATAATGGAGCATGTGAACATTCCATGTTAGATATCAGAACAAAGATATCAGAAGGGAAATTAAATTATACTTATGATCAATTACTTTCCCAATATGAAAAGGTCAAAGATATAATTATCTAAGATGAAAGGTCCCAAGATATGAAGTTCTAAGATACAAAAAATCTGATGTAAGAGTTTTCTGGGATACGGGATCTTAGATGCGAGAGCTTTGAGACACATAAGTTCTAAGATGTATAAGTTTTGACATACAAGAGTAACTTGGAAACTATTATTCTCGTACGTCCTCTTTAATAAAAGTTATGATATATAAAGCCCCGATAAATGAAGGTTTAATATATAAAAATCTCAAATATAAATAAATCTTCTTAGAAGCTCAAGAAGTCAGATCTCAGAAAGGAAATATATCGTAATGTTTCATTAAAAGGTTTTAATAATGTCATTTCGAGAATATTTATCCCGATGTGGGAATTTACTTTAGATTTTCCTTAAATTATTTCAAGGCTTTTAAAATTTAATTTCCTTTAGTCTAGTTTTAAAGTAAAACTAAGATGATTTAAAAAAAATAAAATAAACAACCCCCATTTTCTATTCTCTTAGAAGAAGAATGGGGTTGTTGTTTGCTATAACACAAAGAAAGAGGGGGACTATGAGTTGGGAGTCTGGTTTGTAGGACTAAAAGCTCCAACGATGACATGTTATTCCAAGTATGTAGATCCGGTTCCTATTTTATTTTGAAACAAATATATTGCTCATGTTTAGCCTTTTTGTGTTTTTCCATATATAGGTCTTTCATGTATTTTTCACCATAGGCTTTTTTATGGTATTTTTACAATTAGAAATTTGTTGTTAAAGAGTGATTCCATACAGGTTGGTTGAATATTGAGAATTATGGAAGAACTTGTTATTGTTTTGAAACCAACGTTTCAGACTAATTAGGTGAGTCCATCATCAGGGCTATCAACTGCAAGTTTGAGAAGAGAGAGCATGGATGCATGGAGCGATAAATAGTAGATAGTTGATGGTTTAATGATAAGAATATAAATGTCGGCTATTTATTTGTTTAATTTCTAATTTTAATGCTTAAAATTAAGTCTGGTTTATTTCTTTACTGTCATTTTTTGCAATAGGTTAGCTTATTCATTATAGATTCGATCCCATTTATATTATTGATCCATTAGTCCCCATCAAATTTTTGGAAATTGTAACTAGGTTCGGTCTTCATTTAGTGTATTTTAGTCATCATGAAATGTACTTTTCGAAAGAATAAAGAAGATAATTTTTATTATTGTAACAGTGACTTATTAAAAATTGTGTTTCATGCTTGAGTCATAATTATATTAGTCAAATTACCCATTGTAAACTCTTGGGATTAATATTGAGTTTATAGAGTCATTGTATATTCAAAGAGACCCTTCTTGGGCTTTTGAATCATGTAAAAATGTTTACTATTGAGACAAATATAATGTATGTATCATCCACACCAATTTTGCCTAGAAGAGATCAAGTTGACCTAAGGACACTGATTTGACCTCACATGGAGCCTATACATAGAATCAAGTTGATGTCATTTGGAGCAAATAATCTCAAGCAAGTTTGATGTCTCAAGAGTAGCTGGAGAAGTGCGAAGTAGGATGAAGTGGGTCTAAGGAAGTTGAAGGAAGTGCGAGTTTGGGGAAGTCTAAGGAGAACAAGAAAATTGAACTTTTCGTGCCTCTCTCTCTCTCTATGTTGTGTGCCCTAGATTGGGAGATCGAAGTCTTCCAAGTTTCACTAATGCCAGAAGTTGCCTGATGCCGAAAGATGCTACCTAGTCAAAGTTTCTAGAAACGAGTTCGAAGATCTAGGAGGCTAACTTGGTGTGGAGAGAAGGTTTTTTATTTTTCTAGGGTGAAGAGTATCAAAGAATACTATTTAAAGTAATAATTTTCTTGACTTGGTATTCCCCTTGAGGGGAGCTTTTCCCTAGCATAGTGCCTACATATTCTATCTCATGTTTTGTGATATTCACACACACACATAATATGGAAATTTCCTGACGAAATATAAGAAAATAAATAAGTTGAATAAGCAAACACACTCACAAGTAATTATCAAGAAAGGAGAATCAAACCCTAATATAACTACTTTGGTTTTGCAACATGGTATCAGAGCTAAGGCTAGGAAAGTTTGAACATCACTTTGTTGGCATGGATTCTCCCTCTTTGATGAAGTATATAAGAATGGGTATCAACATTGTTGGAACCTGGTTCAACAAGTTCATCTACTACTTAAAAAGGTCAAAAGTCAAGGATTATTGGCTTGTCTTACAAGTTCTCTTAGTGATGACAGTGCATGGATTATTGATAGTGGAGCATCAAGACACATGAAAAGATAAAGTAAACAACTTCAAACATTATCAAAGGATCCATCTTCTCATGCAGTGGAAATGGGTGACAACAAAAGCTATAATGCTAGAGTCATGGGATCAACATCGTTGAAGCTAGATAATTGATCAAAACTACACCTCAACAACATTCTAATGTTCTAGTTCTGAAAAAAAGATTTTTTTTTATATTTCTTGTTTAGAAGATAAATGGGAAATAGTTACTTTTGTCTATGGGAAATTTTTGGTTTGTGGAAAATACTTTACCATTGATAAAGCTATGGTTATTGGAGTTCATGAAGGAAGCCTTTATAAAGTCATTACACCACCTCCTCAAGCTTTGGTTCATATGGAAATAAGTATGATTGAGCTATGGCATAGGAGGTATGGTCATCTACACTATAAGGTCATCCCTACTCTTAGTCAATTGGTTCATGGTATTCCCAATATGAAGTTATATTATGAATGTATATGAAAGGGCTTCTCTTTGGAAAAATATACAAGAAATCCATTTCATAATAGTGGAACTAGGTCTAAATAAATATTAGACCTCATTCATTTCGATGTGTGTGGGCACATGTCTCACAAATCACTTAGAGGTCACCTCTACTATGTGACATTCATTGATCACCATTCTAGAAAGACATGGATCTACCTCCTCAAAGAAAAATTTGAAGTATTTGATAAGTTCAAGGAGTTTAGGGCTGAAGTGGAATCCCTAACTGGAAGAAATATGAAAACTCTGAGCTATGAAAATGGTGGGGAATGCACTTCTAAGGAATTGATTGCATATTGTAAGGAAACAAGTATTTAGAGGGAAATCATTGTTCCCTATTATCCCAAACAAAATGGATTGGCTGAAAGGAAGAATAGGTCAATTGAAGAAGGAATTCGAACTATGCTCCTTGATCAAGACCTACCAAAATTCTTATGGGGAGATGCACCAATGATAGCCATATACATTCAAAATAGAAGTTGTCATAAGTGCCTTGACAATACAACAACTGAAGAAGTATTCAGAGGAAAGAAGTTGAGTGTAGATCACCTCTAAATATTTGGAAGTCTAGCATACATCTATGTTCCGAAAGACAAGTGAAAGAAGTTGAAATTCTACAAGTATCAAGGGAATATTTGTTGGACATAGTTTGTCTTCAAAATAATATAGAATCTACATAAAGGAAGATATATTGAAGTAATAAGGGATGTCATATTTGATGAAAAGCAAGCATAAAATAAATCAAAATATATTCCTATTGATTCTAATGATGAACAAGCTCCCATATTTTAAGAAGAAGAATTTCATCATGAAAACCCTACTACAAATCTCGAAGAAGAAGGAACAAGTGAGCCTATTCAATCGGTGGTCATCCCAACCACCAAGGAAAATTTTAGGGCCTAATATTCGCAAGTGGGCTAATATTCCATGCTTTTTCCAAAAAACAGATTCGCTAATTTCCATTTTTCTAAAAACGAATTCTTCCTCCCAAATTTAATAGTATAAAATTATTTTATCATAAAAGTCGCCAATATTATATATTGTCTAATATAAAATAATTAGAAATATAAACATTTTTACAAAATTATGATCAAACATTTTAAAATTTGGATATTAGATATTAGTAAGATTCGCCAAGGTTTCTAAACTTTAAAATAAACTTTGATCCTTAAAATTTTCCCTCCCAACCACCAGGAAAAGGCCAAATTGGTTTAAAGCTACATTGGAAGATGCTGGAGGACATGAAGCTACAAAAGAAATTTCCAAGGAAGGAAAGAGACCAAAGTGATGTTCGGGTTATGCTACATATATGACAAAATTAATTGAAGTTGAACCATCTACATTGAAGGAATTTGCAAATCAAGAGGTTTGGAAGAAACAAATATAAGAAGAATATCAATTGATCATGAAGAATGGGATTTGGGAAATTGTTCCTAGATTTAGTGACAAATCGGTTGTCACATCTAAATATATCTATAATATCAAACATTTTGTTCATGGAAGTATAGACAAGTACAAAGAAATATTCGTTGCAAGGGGTTTCTCTCAGAAGGAATCCATTGATTATGAAGAAACCTTTGCACCCACAACAAAGTACACTACCATTAGATCATTGGTTTCATTAGCTTCTACAACGGGGTGGAATATCCATCAAATGGATGTGAAGACCACATTTCTGAGTGGGACCATTGATGATTAAGTGTAGGTCAAAAAACCCGAAGGCTTTGACGTTAATAGTAGGAACTCTCATGTTTGCAGACTTAAGAAGGCTCTGTATGGTTTGAAGAAAGCACCTAGGGCATGGTATGCAATGATGGATGCACATTACTTAGGATTGGGTTCATGAAGATTTTTACGGATCTGAATCTCTACATCAAGGTCGTGAATGATGAGACCATCATTATTCTACTATATGTGTGTGATCTATTTATCATAGGTGTGGAGTGAAGAATTCAAGAATGCAAGAAGATGTTCATAGTTGAATTTGGAATGAAGGATCTAGGACTGATGCATTATTACTTGGGTATAGAAGTATGGCAGAGACCTACGGAGATATATTCAGGGCAAGAAAAGTACATCATCAAGTTGTTGTAGAAATTCAAGATGATGGATTCAAATTCAATGACAACTCCTATGATCACCAATCTCAAGAAGTTGAGGGACTTTGACTCTAGTCCCATGGATCCTACCTCCTATCGACAGTTGGTGGGTTCCCTAATGCTTTGGTAAATACTAGGCCAGATATATGTTTTGCAGTAAACATTCTTTGTCAGTTTTAGTTGGAGCCCCATCATGATCACTGGATAGCTGCCAAACATATATTAAGGTATCTTTGTGGCACTATAAATCACTTCCTAAAGTATGACAATAAGGAATTCAAGCTAATTGGCTTCACAGATTTTAATTGCGGTGGAAGTAAGACTGATGGAAGGATTGCTATCGGAGGATGTTTTAGTATGGGAGATACCATGATCTCATGGATGAGTAGGAAGCAAGATATCATTTCTTTAAGTAGTTCTGAGGCATAATACATGGCTGCAGATGAAGTAGGAAAGGAGGTTGTTTGGTTAAGGAAGCTTCCAAAATATTTTCTCAAGATGTATCAAGATGTCTACAGATCCCATGTTTCATTCCAGAGTGAAACATACCAACAATAAGTTCCACTTTATTAGGAACTTGGTGCAAGATGGGATCATGAAGTTCGAGTATGTATCAGCAAATGAATAGGTACCAGACATACTAGAAAAGGCTCTTCCTAATAAGAAGTTTGAGTATTTAAGGAACCTGCTTGGTTTGGTAGACATTGTTGATTGTATTGATGATAAGGAAATGGAAGAGATTTGTTGAGGCTTTGCGAGTGATGTATTTCCTGGGAGGACATTGTTGCACAAAAATTGTAACTTTGACATTCTGCAGTCAGTGTGAGTCTATCACCACTCATTCCTTCCTCCTTTACAAGTCTTAAACCTCAATTCTTCATATCAAGCCTTGAAAATAAGAGAAAGACCCTAAAAATCTCTAAAACTCTAGTTCTGCACTTTATCTTAGCATTACCTATGGTCCCGCACCTATTGATCATGTCCCCTACGCACCTGACTGCACTGTCTCTGCGTTATGGGTGTGGACCCCTGTAAAAGTTAAAAGGGCACAATTACATTCTTAAAAACTCACTTTGAGTCATTTTTGGAAGCTTCTAGAGGGAATCTTGAGGTGGCAAGTCTTCTCCTAAAAGGTTCATGCATCCCATACCTTAAGGAGCTAACCCCTTGATGTGAGGAGATTATCCCTTTGAAAGAGGACTCTATCCCTTCAATGGTGGACCTATAACCTCCTTCCTTTGCACTATAAAATGAAGCATTGGGCTGGTTATTGGGAAGGTTGAAAGTTGAATATTTTTGAGGTGAAATGCTGTTGGAACTTAGTCTTCCTAATTGAGTTTTTGAGAGGAGAGATTACATACCTTTTCGATCTCATTTGGAAGAGAGTGAGGCTTGTCAAAGTAGAGGACATTCCTATTTGGACCCTGGGAAGAGCTTGTACAACATCAAGGCACCAAAGGTTGTAAAGTTCTTCTATTTCAAAGTTAATACAATCAAGTTTATTTTTCTACTGTGTTTTATGGTTTATTTCATGGATTCCTTGATCACCATGATGAACATGATTGATTATATTATCTATGTAGGTGTTATTTGATGTGTGCTTGTTTGTGATTGCAGGTTCTTAAAAGGAAACTCTTTCAGACAGTTGGAGCATGGTTGCCAAAAACTAGCATTGGACTTAAGGTACGTTCTAAACACCTCTTTAGTTTTTATTAATGAATCACAATATGTTTAGAGAAAGATATATTTGCTTGTCCTGCTTGTTGTTAGATATCAGTTGATACTAGGGAGACCGGCCTTATCCACAAGATCGATTTATTCGGCCAACAAATTGGCGACTCCACTGGGCAACTGAATTTGGTTTTTTTTATTTTCCTTTGTCTTTGACTTGAGAAACTTGTTTTTGTTTCTGGTTTTTGCTTGATGTGTGTGGGATTGGGTAGTTTTTAGGTTCTGGATTTTTTTTTGTTTTTTTCGAAATTTTCAAGAGGACTGCACATTCAGTTTATAATACAGTGCGAACATCCCCACACTGTTCCTTTAGTGCACAGAGCGGTACCGCATCTGGTTATACTGAAAGTCTGCAGACCTTGTCAAAATATTTGAAAAACCTAAACTCTTTTCATCTAGTTAAGTTTAGGATTTATTTATTACTTTTAGTCTTTGCCCAGATCTGCATATATCCTGTCAAAAGTCTCTCGTGAGTAAGTTCCATTGGTGTTTTTGTTTTAGATGATTTTCTAGAAGTTTTGCATGCCTAGATTGGTTTTCACTTGGTCTCCGTAGTGACCCAAAGATTAGAAGCCTAAGAAACCTTCAATCTGCCTGGTATCTTTTTGTATTCTTGATGAGTCTAGCTGGTTTGTGAAATCCTCCCTTGGTGAGAAATAGATTTTGTTTCTCTTTGCAAATCTTTAAACGAACTTGATTATAAGTTGTGAATTTCATTTTAAAAAAAGAAAACATAGCTGGGTGTTTTTTGATTGATTTGTTATTCTGAACAAATTAATCCTTAGTTTAATGAGTAACTAAGTAAAACGTCCTCAAAAAAATTTGAAGCTTTTATTAATTAGGTTTTTAGAAGTTTTACATCTCAAGATTACATTTTTCATAGTTTTGAGTGTTTTTCTAGAAATCGTAGATTACCTTTTGAAAGAATTGTTTTCTGTAGTTTTGAGTGTTGAAAAGGAAAGGGATTTATTTTTTGTGAGCATAATTAGTAGTTTCATTTTGAGTTTATTAAAAAAGACAAAAAGATTTTCTTTTCATTTACATGCTGAAGGAAAGATTTGTTTTTTCAAAGAATTGCATTCTCAACTCTTTCTTTTAGCTAGAAATTCATTGAAGGAAAAAAAATTGTTTATCATTTCTAGGTGCATTTTTTAGTATTTTTGGAGTCGATTCTTCGCACGATCAAAGTTTCATCTCCATACCTATTGAATTAAGAAACAACCCATAAAAATAATTCTTAATTAAAATTGATCTAGCAATCTTTTTATTTCTAGGGCTCTTATCACCAATATAGCTTAGGCTAGTATCTTGGAGTAGGGAGTAATTAACTCTCCAAGATAGTTAAAAGAAACAAGTAGCTATATCTTGTGGTAGGAAATAAATCCAATTGTAATTGATATAATCTAGGAAGCTCCTCTTAAAGGAGTCAATCACGAGATCATGTCTGAACCTTTGAGACAATCAACTCTGTCTCATTGGGAAAGATAGAAGATTTGTGCGTATTAAAAATGGTAAACCTCGGATTAACCATTATCGAGGAGCTTGGGGTCACTTGTTTGTAAACTTAGGATTGATCATGTCGAGGAGCCTTCAAGGGGATTGAGCTTTTCTACTCTACCCTTGCGTGTAGATCGGATCGTAGACTGTTCCCCCAGTTGTATTTGTTACTGTTGGTAACCTTAGTGACCATAATCTTAAGATTCTTTCCTAAGGTGACAGTGAAGGATCGGTCTCACTGTACCTGGAGCAGATGTCAACTAAAATCACTTGGACTCTCTGGGGGATTCTCTTCACTCGAGACAGTTTTGTGAAGAAACTTGTGCCCGTTTGTTTCATTAAGTAGGTTGTCGGGGTAACAGTTCCAACTGCCATTTCTGTATTGAATTCTACGACATTACTGTTTGTGTGTGGTTTGAACTCTTAGATTGTTAGGCGTGTGATTCAATTGTTTGGTTCTTTAGAGACTTTAGGTGGTTTTATTGAGATTTTCTTTGTTTGCGTGTGGAGTAATTAAATATTTAATCATGGCTGAATTACTGAGATAATCCCGTAGACATTGGGGGCAACCTCCCGAATATACACCAAGTCATCCTGAAGGGCTACGAGCTCTTGTATCACCTAGTGACAATAGAGTTGGGTCACCAAAAACCAAAGAATCATCTTTAATTATTCATCCTGATTATCAAGTTCAAACAACAGAGCATATTTCCGAACCAATTTCATTTTCCAAAGTTGCTGGTAGTATTTCTCCTACTAGTGAATTATTTGAGGAACCTAAAATTTCTGAGCTTGAAATCGAACCTGATGCTACTCCATCCTCAGGATTTGCTTCTCCAACTTCTAGTGGTCCTGGTTCACCTACGGTAGGAAGTATCATTAGCCAAAATGTTCCTGCTAGACTCATTTCCATTGAAGAACTTGTTAGTCTGGACGAAGATACAATTCTCCCTGAAAATCAACCAACTTTAGAACTTAGGGAGCGTGAATCAATCTTCTACAGTCCTTTTAGAAGTGACGCTTGGTATTTATCATTGATGAACTTTTTAGAGAATCTGGGTCTTGTTTTTTAACCACCTTGTATTCCTTTTCATCCTACACCTAGAGGTTATTATCCTCCTTCGAATATGTCAAAATGGTCATCCATGTTTTCCCAAACACTGGAAACATTTTTATACGGCGGTCCTTCTGTTCCTTCTGTGTATCAGTCACTCTCTGGTACTTTTTCAGGAGCATCTCCTCAACCAATTGAACATGAGATATCAACTGGTAATAACGGAACTCAACTGTTGAGCATAGAAGAAATTCTTATGATGTCTGGTACTATTCCAAATCCACAATCTCAAGGTAGTTAGTTACCACTTGGAGGGAAACCTCATGGTAGTCAGTTACCGCCCGGAGGGAAACCTCAAGGTAGTCAGTTACCGCCTAGAGGGCAACCTCAAGGTAGTCAGATACCGCCTGGGGGGCAACCTCAAGGACAATACATACCTTCGGGATAGTACATACCTCAAGGTCAACCCTAGACTGAGTATATACCTCAAGGTCAACCACAGTATCAATATATACCTCAAGGTAAACCCCAGTTTCAGTATGTGCCTTAGGGTTATCAACCTCAAGGTCAGTACCCAACTCAAGGTTTCCAACTGCCTTCTGGTTAACCATTTGTACAAGGAGCTGGAAATGTACCTTTCAATTATCAGCCCTACACTCAACCTAGTTATGGTCCCCAATATGTTCAACCATTTATGGGTCCATACCCCGGAATGAGTGTGGTGTGGGATTCACCTCAACCAACTTTGTAACCCAATTTGCAGTTGTCATCTCAATCTGGACAACCTTTGGTTTCTGGTCCAACCCAACAACCTGTCTAGCCTACTATTCAAACTTCTGCACCTAGTGTAGTTCATCAGTCTGGACCTAGTTCACCTCGAACTCCACCTTAAACTGCTGCTGCAACTACTGCATCTTCTGTTCAATCTACCCCACCTACTTCTAGAGTATCGATAGCTCTGGTTTCTACTGTTCCTATATCAACCCCTCAACCCTCTTTACCATAGTCAGGACCTACAGTTCAGACTTTGGTTCAGATGCCTATTGGACAACCTGGGCCAAGTACAGTTGTCACAAGTCAATCACAATTTACTTATCAACCGTACCAAGGACAGTACCAATTCAGTCCTACTATGCAAAGCCCAGTTTATCAATATCAACCGTACCCTGGATATACTTATCAACAACCTCAACAACCCTAGTTTGGTCTTGTTAATCCTGATTTTCCAGGAGGATATAATATTCCTAATGCAAGTCCAATTCCAGGTTATCCTGGATATCCTCCTCCTGGGGCTGGTCTTGTGACCCAAGGTTTTCGAGACCCTAACAATTAGTTACCTTCAATGGCAACTTTGGATTTACCTGATTTGTCGTGCCTTACGAAGGATCCAATTTACTATCTTCTGTGTTGGCTGCCAATGCTTAATAAGTTGCCCAGTGATATCCTGAAGTTTGAGGGTAAGTCAGGAGAGGATCCGTCAAATCATGTGATGACTTATCACCTCTGGTGTGCATCCAATTCCATTATCGATGATTTAATTCGCTTACGTCTTTTTCAATGCACTCTAATTGGTCTCGTTGCCAAGTGGTATATTGAGTTACCATGAAGCTCTTTTTATAATTTTAGTCAGTTAGCCACTTCATTCTTAAGTCATTTTTAGTTTCCTATCAGATATGACAACAGCACAAAATTATTAACCTCACTAAAACAATCAATGTCCACATATATTTCAGATCATATTCATGAATGGCGACGTCGACGACGTTTAGTGAAAGTTTTTATTCCGAATCAAATTTTGGCAGAATGGTTTGTTAAATCATTATTACCTAAAATAACTGAGGATGTAGCTAAGTCAGGAGTTGTTACTGAAGACCAAGTAATTGCTCAGGCTCAGTCCCTTGACCTCGTTTATACACAGTTGGGTACTTTACATGAAAAAATCCCCAATCTTCCGAAACAAAATCAAATAACTGCAGCTCCTTCAGGGTCTCATGCTGCTGATGGTATGATTGGTTCAGTTAGTACCAAAAGTAAGAATAAATCTGCAAAGAATTCTTCTCCTATAATAACTTTACTAGATTCCCTGACAGCAGAATCTTCCGTTGAAATTCTTCCCAATATCCATGTTGTAGAATCATCTATGGCCAAATCAAAATCTGGCAGTAAAAAGAAGGGGAAGAAGAAAAATAAACAAAACTCAAAAGAGAAACTAAATAAAACTGAATCTACTGAAGAGAAATGTAAACCTTGCTATCCTTGTATCATTTGTGACCAGGAGCACTTTACAAGAGATTGTCCACATCGAGCTGAGGTTTCGAAAATCGTTAAAGGTTCTCAAATGCCTGCTGTCTTGAAGGATCCTTTTCCTAATCAAGATAGTAAGATGATAGGTTCTTCCTCAAATGCCTCAGAAGAACCCATTATGAGATGTCCCATGTCAGATTGTGACGCGATCGCAATATTATGGTAGTAAGAATCCTGTTGGTGGTAAGGAAGCAAAATCTTCTAATTCAAACCCATCAACTTCAACTCCTTCTAGTTCTGATCCGCTACAGATCAAGAAACCTAATCCAGACTTAGTAATCAAACCACCTGCTAAAGGTATACTTCGGAAGTTAGCTTTCAATCCACATGCGAGAGCTGCTCAGAACTATAACATTGTTGAAGATTTAGCTGTTACTCCTTCAGCAATGTCAGCTTTGGAGGTGCTACAATCATGTCCAGCACAACGTAAATTGCTATTGTCTGCTATAGGAGCTGTTGATGTTCAGGATTCCAACCTTATAATCTTCGATTTAGAGAATAGTACACCTCACCTACCTCATCAAATGGCTTTCTAGATCCCAGTGTTAGTAAAAAACAGACCTTGCTTTCAGACTGTGATTGATGAGGGAGCTTCTACGTGTATTATGTCAATCTAGTGCTAGATATCACTTAGTTCTCCTACACTCAATCAATCCCTGATGATTCTAAAGGCTTTTGATGGTCGAGGATTTCATCCTTTTGGCATTTTGCAGGATTCACCTATAGGGGTAGAAGGCAAAACTATAAGTCTAGATGTGGAAGTGGTTGATGCCCCTCTAGATTACAACCTCCTCTTGGGTTGTAGTTGGTCTTACGCTATGACTGTTGTTGTTTCATCGGTCTTTTGGCTTATTAAGTTTCCTCATAATGGAAATATCATTACAATAGATCAGTTAACTTATTTTTCATCCGACCCAGCCTCTTCTGATAGTATTCAACATGTCAGTAAAATAGCGATCCCTTACAAGGATGTTGGGGTAGGTTTGGTTAAATATTCTGGTTTAATAGGAAATTTTTCATTTCCTCCTCCTAATGTATCACCTTCTTTTGCAACTATTCATATGATTTCATCAGACACTATTGTTTTTTATGATCCTTGGATCGTACCTTCCGATTCTGAGGTGGACTCATTTGGTGATGCATTACCTTTGAGTCGCTTTGAAATTGCATATCAGGCTGTACAATCATTTTCCAACTCTCATTCAACCGAAATTGATCTAATGAGTGTGGTCCATGGGGAGTCACTTTCAATCTCAACCTCAGATTCAACAACTTTTTCTGATCCTGTTCACATTGAGGAGCAAATTCGTGAAATTTTGTCTATTGATGATTTACCATGGGAAGATCTTCATCATCGATATTCGTTTTTAACTGAGTTTGATCATTTTGAAAATGATTTCTCATCTATGTTTACCACCGATTATGCCAAAGAACCACAGAATCCATTGCAACATCCTGATTCTGTGTTGAATTTGGGAAATATTTCTCGAACAGTTCCTATTGACATTTCAGTGAAACCCGGAATTATTGAAAACATTCATATAGGTGCTTCCTGTACGGACAAGGAAATCTAAACCTATAAAGCCCTATTTCAAGAATTATGTAATGTGTTTGCCTGGTCATATGAAGAAATGCCAAGAATCGATCCATCAATTGTTGTCCATGAAATTAAAACTTACCCAGATTGTAAACCTGTCTGACAACTTTTGCATCAGATACATCCAAGAAAAGATGTTGTTACTAAAGCTGAAGTTGAGAAATTACTTCGAGTAGGTTTCATTTATCCAATTCCCTTAACCGATTGGGGATCAAATATTTTTCTTGTTAACAAAAAGCAAGGAACGATAAGAATATGTATCTATTATAGGGATATTAATCGAGCTTGTCCTGAAGACAATTTTCCAACCCCCTATATCGATCAAATTAATGATGATTGTGCCAGCAGTGAAATATTCTCCTTTTTGGATGGTTTTTCTGGTTACAATCAACTCAACATACTCCCTGCTGATCAACCTAAAATGGCTTTCATTTGTCCATGGGGGACATTTCCTTATTGCAAATTACCTTTCGGATTAAAGAATGCCGGAGAAACTTTTCAAAGGACTATGTATTATGCATTTCATGACATCAAGCACATTGTGTAGCCTTATCTCGATGATTTACCTACTCATTCATTATGTAGAGTCGATATCTCACTCATTTACGAGCGATCTTTATGAGATGTAGACATTATCAAATTAGGTTGAACCCACACAAATGTGTTTTCTATATAGAAACGGGTTGTTTACTGGGATTTGCTGTCTCAAAAACAAGCATTCATGTCGATCCCTCAAAGGTTGAAGCTATTGTTAAATTACCTCTGCCTTCGAATCTTTGCCAACTCCAAAGTTTGCAAGGGAAAGCAAACTTTTTACGTCGTTTCATTCGTAACTATGCCGAGATAACGAAAGGTTTTACCAAGTTGTTGAAACATAACACTCCATTCTTTTTGGATGAGATAGCTGGAAAATCTTTTGATGCACTTAAATACGCGTTGACCCATGCACCATTATTGCATTTTCCCAACTACAACCACGACTACTTTTTGTACCTCGCCGCCTCTCATTCCACTATTGGGATGGTTTTAGTTCACAAAGATGAATTCAACAATGAACATGTGATTTACTATCTTTGTCGAACTCTAAATCCGGCTGATCTTAAATATTCGCATGTGGAGAAATTGGCCTTGGCAGCTATTCAAGTTGTCCAAAGATTTCGTCACTACATCTTATTACGCAAAACCATGGTAATTTTTTATTGTAACCCTATGATGTATATTTTGACCAAACAGTTGATAGGGCGCAAGTATTCCAAATGGATAGTTATCCTGCAGGAATTTGACTTGGAATTTGAAAAATCCAAGGCAAAGAAATCTTTGGTTTTTGCGAAACTGATGTGTGATTTCCCGCGTACTGAAATTGAAACTGTGGCAGAAGAACCCATTGTGGATGAATCCTTATTTCTTATCAGTACTCTTGATCCATGGTATGGAGATATAATTTTCTATCTCCAAACCCAATCTTTTCGGCCTAAAATCTCACGATCTCAGTGAAGGAAGATACGTTTCCAATCCCAACAGTACAATATTATTGGAGATACACTCTATCGTCGTGGATCGGATTCTATTTTCTGACATTGTCTAACTCATGAAGAAGCTGAAAAGGTTCTAAATGACTGTCACTCTGGAGCATGTGGTAGTCATATGTCTGGGTATACCAAAACCCAAAAGATATTGCGTGCTGGTTATTTCTGGCCATCCTTATTTAAAGATTGTATCAATGCAATCTGAAAATGCCACAATTGCCAAATTTTTTATCGAAAGATGCGTGCTCCACCTGCTCCTCTCCACCCTATAATTGTCATCGGTCCTTTCGCGAAGTGGGGTATCGACTTTATTACATGTAACCCTCACTCGGCTGGGGGGCATGCATATATCATCCTTGCGGTAGATTATTTTACCAAGTGGGCCAAGGCGATGCCTGCATTTTCGGCAGATCGCAAAACTACTACAATTTTCGTTTTCAATCATATAATTGCTAGATTCGATGTTCCTCAAGCGATTATTATTGATCATGGAAGTCATTTTCGAAACATCATGATGAATGAATTAACAGATCAACTTGGCCAGCGTCACGATAGTTCTACTCCATATTACCCACAGGCTAATGGTTTGGTTGAAGCAATCAATAAAGTTCAAGTCACTATGATCCAACGAATCATTGGTATTCATCGGTCGAATTGGCATAACATGTTATTTTCAGTGCTTTGGGCGTACCGAACCTCAGTCAAAACATCAACTGGTTTCACTCCTTTTTAGCTAGTTTATGGGTTGGAAGTAGTGTTACCCATTGAATGCAAAATTCCGCCATTACAAATAGCCATAGAATTACTCCCAGCCACTTTCGAAGAGGAGAAACCTTTGTTGTACTTAACTCAGCTAGATGAGAATCGACGTGTTGCATTAGCAATCGAGACTCATGCAAAACAAATAAAAGCTCAGTACAACCGAAATGTTACACCTCGTAATTTTTCAGAAGGAGACCTAATTTTACTATATGATCAAGCAAACGATAAGCTAGTGGCTGGAAAATTTGTACTCATGTGGCATGGTCCTTTTGTTGTTAAGCGAAAGCTATAAAAAGGGGCCTATGAATTAGTAGATTTTGACGGTGTCTCTTTAGGTAGACCCAGAAATGGGCTTTATCTGAAAAGATATTATGCTTAAATTTTGGTGTGGAGATTTTTGTTAGAATAGTTTCTTTCTAGTTGGTGTGTTTTAGATTAGAAAGTATGCCTAGTTTAGAGAGTGTTTTTATCATTATTCATGCTTATCTTGATTTTACTCTTGATATTGCAGATGTCGACATATTCTCAAACATACATTGGTTTTGCTGATGGTGCTTGTCATAGTACACAGAACATTTCTTCCGCAGCTTGGGTTATCTATTCACCCTTTGACGAGTTAGTATCTACGCATAGGGTAAGCCTCGGTCAAACAATGAATAACATTGCATGATATAGTGCAATGATTGAGTTATTATCTGAATCTATCTCATTTTGGATTCAGAGTTTGATTGTTAGGTTGGATTCTGAACTCATTGTATTACAGCTTAACAGGGTTTATGCCATTAGAAATCTAGTGTTACTAAGATTATTTTTTAGAGTTCATCTGTTGGAACGTGAATTTGACTACATTGAATATTAGCATATTCCAAGATATTTAAATACATTAGCAGATACAATTGCTTCTCGAATGTTAAATAGACATTTGCAATAGTCAAGACAGTAAATTTAAAAACATTCCATAAACATGTTAGATAAGATAGCCAGTAATAGTGATATATCATAGCATAGAAGTGTGTTAAATATACATCGTCTTCGATCATAGGTTGAAAAACACCTTATGATCAGAAAAAATGATAGTACAAAAAAATATAAAATGTCGTATGAGTGTAAAAAGGTGATCATCCTATCCCTGATGATGATCATGATACGAAACCACTACTCAAGCCACCCTACAAAGGAACCTCCTAAAAGGTCCTGGGACCCCAATCACATAGCATTGTACCCTTAGTGGAATATCATCTATATTAGTCTCTGGGATATCTGCTATCAAACGCTCTAGATGATGCTCTAGTTCGGTCAAGGTCTTTGTGGATTGGTCCCATGGGGCCGGTACTACTGCAACTAGCTGTCTCCTCTCATAGGGCTGGAGAGAGGCTGGTCCCTGTGGACCCACATCTGCATTTAAAACTTTTTACTGTCAGTTTTGGATGATTTAAAAACAAAAAAAAATTAGTTAAAAATTTTGAAAGTGTTGAAAATGATTTTACCTGAATCATCCCATTTCTCTCCTGGTGGAAGAGCCATGTCTGGATCACCACGATAATCCATCCCAACATATGGAAAGTCCTGAATCACGCAAATTTGGTTCCCCAACCAACAAAAATACTCAAGTGGAAATCGGATAACCTCTGTACCCTCATCAGGATGACGGGCCATCACTGTAACCCAGTGCATAATCTTAGGCTCTAGGGGAAGTCCAGCCTCAACGGAAAGCTGATGTGGGACCAACATAGGGACCCTCTCTAAGCCAAAGCTCACAACCAAGAAACCATATCCAAAGTTTTTTATTGCCCATTATTTGTTCTAGTTAGTTGGCCTTTTACATTCGCCAACACAGCCTCGCACCAGTTGAAGATGGTGCCTGAGTAATAGTTTATTGCCATTCGCATTTGGGATCCAGTAGCTACATGCAATGTTGCACTCCCGCATAGTCTCGTGATAGTAAATGCAATCACTTTAAGTTCAAGATGAGAGATAGTCTTGATATCTATCCATTTGTGCTCAGTTTGGTCATTACAAAACTCTAGTCGGAGACTAGCGACACGTTGGCCACCTCGCCTAGTCCCGAATAGAGATAATCCTTCACCTCTCTTGGGCAAACCAATCAAGAAATAAATGTCCTCTAGCTCAATTTCGAGCTGGTGGCCACCAATTATGAAACACTGGTCCTGTGTACTCCACCTGTCCACCAACCATTGCAGAAACTCTACCTAAGCCCTCATGCAGGGTATGGCCCAAAATTTAAATAGTTTGCATGCTTTTAATGCTCGTATTGTAAGTGGATGAATTAATGCAACTAGATCCACATCTCCATGCTCTCGTTCCCACCAAATGAGCATTTTGTATATCCTACATTGCAAAAAAGGCAGATTAGAACATTTTAGTTTCAAAAATTTTGGGCGGAAATGGAAAAAATTGATGTTTTAAAACGTATTTCATGGGGTCCGCACCCACTAGTCAGGGACAGTGTGTAGGTCTGCACTCATCGTTAGGAGCAGGTGTGGGACCTCGACTTTTTCATTTGTATGACAAAGTCGGGGTCCACGGGGGCCACATGCTGCACCTGTGGACCCTCCACTAGTGATTTTTTAACCAAAATTTTCCTTAGAAAATCAATTTTAAAGCGCTAAAATGAAAATTAAACAGTTGAAATGTGAGACAGGGATGATGTGGATTACCTGGAGCTGACGGTTTTCAATTCCAACGGTTTGATTTTCCGCAATATTCACAGGAAGTTTCTTACCAAAAACTCTTAATTTTCACTCTGAAGTCAAACGGTAAAAATGAATTTACAAAAGCCCTTTTTATAAGCTTTTTTGAATAAATGAATTTTTAATTTATTTATTTTTCACTTTAAAAAGGTAACTTTTGATGCATTTTTTTTTTTTAATTTTAAACAAGTATGAGTAATGTTTTGAGTTTTTGTGTAGAATATTGGATTTTTAGGAAGAATTGATCATTTTCAACAAAGAGCATATTTTTTCACTTTTTCGGACTCTTCCAAAAATTACGAAAAAGTGAAACATAGGAGTCCTCTTTAAGCTCTTTTCCGACTTGTAAAATATGAAAAGATTGTCGAGTTTGTTAAAACGAAATTAAAAGGATGGTCCACTTACAACTCTTTTTTGACCGTATAAACATGAAAAGCTTGCCGGACTTTTGTCGTTTCAAGTTCGATATTGGTTATAAAACGACGTGTTTTCGATCGCTTTTTTACCTTTTCAGATCAAAGGCACTAATCATGAAAAGTACTCCTTGGTCGTAATGGTCAAGCGGTTCTCTCAAGTATTATTTTATACTTTTTCAGGCTTGGGGGACACAAATTTACGAAAAAGGACAACGACGGAGTTTTCTTAAATTTTTCTTCTGACTCCCAAAAATTGAAAAACACCGAGTTTTACCCATACTGGGCTTGTTAAAATTTAATAGCAAAGGACCTGTTCAAATTTAAACAGGAACGTACCACTCCTTCTTAGGTTTCGAATTTTAAACTACGTTGGACTCATCTGAAGGATGAGCTTATAATCAAGCAAATGTTATCCTCCTCAAGCTTGTCAAAAATAAAGAGGTACTTGCCAAAAATGGTGGGGGAAAAGAGAGAAAAATGAACCTATTTGTTATACTTTGTGTTTAGAAAAGTAGTTAATCGCTCTTGAACATGGCACTTTTTGTTCACCTGGGTTGGGAAATCCTTTGCCTAACAGTTAATCGAACCATATTGAAATTCTTTAGCTGGTTTCTGGGTATTAACTTTGGGTCAATTGTCACCAAACCATCTGCAGTGTCTTTATGTGTTCAAGAATTCAGTTCAAATAAACCATTCATTTGCAAACTATCTATCATCCATCTTGACCGTCCCTAAGTTAGTCCTTGCCAAATATATTTCTTCAAAACTTGATCTATGATTTCGTGTTGTGGGCTTGCCTACAACAGATCGCTTTCTATCGACTCCAACTCGTTATCTAGAAAAATGATCTAAAAATCGCCAGTACCTTGAAATCTGCATGCCCTAATGGCAGATTTCTTCCCTTTGACAATAGGTTGCATCATTGACATTCGATCAAAGGATTCTGTGACGTGTTTAACATCGACTCATTTATTCACATTTCATGGATTGTACTGAGTACTTTGAGGGCCATTGACATTATTGGTGGTTTCTCTCACACTTGTTAACAGTTCACATCATTGATTGGTTTCCAGTGGTTTCTACCATGTTCGACTTCGACACATTCATTCACATGGCTAGAATCGTACTAGTTCGAGAAGCATAAATCAAGACACTAGATCTAGTTTCCACCATCCAGGCTACAAGGAATTTTGTTATTCATTATGCAGTAGACTATTCATAAATAGATGGTTGTCTCCATACTGTGTCTACATATGTCTATACTTGTGATGTATTACAAAATCATTCCTGTATCAGAGCAGTTTAGACAATTTTCTAGTCAGTTCTTATCTGAGTATGGTAATGCCTACCTCAGTGATGATATGTTCATATATATAGATTTTGCATTAAATGTTTTTATAGGTTCTGACCGGGGTGTCCACAGGAAGATCCTTGAAATGATAAAGTACTTCACTCTTCTTAGATGACAAAAACTATCCTCATCTATTATAGACTTCGCCCTTCAGTGGGCAATATGTTGCACAAAAATTGTCACTTTGACATTCTGCAGTCAGTGTGAGTCTATCACAACTCATACCTTCCTCCTTTGCAAGTCTTAAACCTCAGTTCTTCCTATCAAGCCTTGAAAATAAGAGAAACACCTTAAAAATCTCTAAAACTCTGGTTCTACACGTTCTCTTAGCATTACTTACGGTCCCGCACCTATTGGTCATGTCCCCTGTGCACTTGACCGCTTTGTCTCTGTGTTATGGGTGCGGACCCCTGTAAAAGTTAAAAAGGCACAAGTACATTCTTAAAAACTCACTTTGAGTCATTTCTGGAAGCTTCTAGAGGGAATCTTGAGGTGGCAAGTTCGCTCCTTAAAGTTCATGCATCCCATACCTTAAGGAGCTAACCCCTTGATGTGAGGACCTTATCCCTTTGAAGGAGAACTCTATCCCTTTAATGGTGGACCTGTAACCTCCTTCCTTTTCACTATAAAATGAAGCATTGGGCTAGTTATTAGAAGGTTGAAAGCTGAATATTTTTGAGGTGAAATGTTGCTGGAACTTAGTCTTCCTAATTGAGCTTTTGAGAGGTAAGATTACATATCTTTTTTATCTCATTTGGAAGAGAGTGAGGCTTGTCAAAGTAGAGGAAATTCCTGTTTGGACCCTGGGAAGAGCTTGTACAACATCAAGGCACCAAAGGTTGTAAAGGTATTCTATTTCAAAGTTAATACAATCAAGTTTATTTTTATCAATAAGCTGTGTTTTATGGTTTATTTCATGGATTCCTTGATCACCATGATGAAAATGATTTATTATATTAGCTATGCAGGTGTTATTTGATGTGTGCTTGTTTGTGATTGCAATTTCTTAAAAGGAAACTCTTTTAGATAGTTGGAGCATGGCGGCCACAAACTAGTGTTGGTCTTAAGGTAGGTTCTAAACACATCTTTAGTTTTTATTATCACAATATGTTTAGAGAAAGATAGATTTTCTTGTCCTACTTGTTGCTAGATATCAGTTGATACTAGGGAGATCGACCTTGTCTAAAAGATCGACTTATTCGGAAAACAGACATCTGGCTAGAACTTTGTGTTGATGTTTAGGTCCCGAATTAGGGAGGGAGGCATGGGTCTTAGAGCTCTGACCATGGATACACACCTAGGTCCCTAGGTTGGTTGTTAGCAAGTAAGTCTGATGGTACGTAGAGGGGCTGAAATCTTGAGTCTACCTTATCCCCACTTGGATAGATTTCCCTATTCAAGAATCTAGTCCATGGCATTATGGTGCCTAAATTAATGAGAGACCAATGAATAGATTTCCCTAGTAATAAATCTAGTCCATCGCGTTATGGCGCCTGAAGTTCTTCATTTTTCATATAGTTTGAGATCTTCCATTGAATTTGTATATGATGAATACCTCCCTAGTTAAGAGGGAGTGTTGCAAATTGTAAGTAGGTTTAGTCTTCATTTACTGTATTTGAGTCATAATGAAATGTACTTGTCAAAAGAATATAGAAAATAATTTTTAATATTGAAACAATGACTTATTAAAGCATGGGTTTCATGTTTGGGTCATCATTATATTAGTCAAAGCCCCTATCGTGGACTTCTAGGATCAATATTTAGTTTATAGAGTCATTGTCTAATCAAAGAAAACCTTATTGGGGTTTTGAATCATGTGAAAATGTTTACTATTGAGTCAAATATAATTTATGTATCTTCCACACCAGGTCGGCCTAAGGAAACTAATTCGACCTAACATGGATCCTATATATAGAAGCAAGTCAAATTCATTTGGAGCAACTCATATCAAGAAAGTACGATATCTCAAGAGTAGCTGGAGAAGTGTGAAGTAGAATGAAGTGGGTCTAAGGAAGCTAAAGGAAGTGAAAGTTTGGGGATTTCTAAGGAGAAGAATAAAATTGAACTTTTCGTGCCTCTCTCTCTCTTTGTTTTATGCCCTATATTGGGAGATCAAAGTCTTCCAAGTTTCACTGATGGTGAAAGGTGCATGATATTGAATGTTGTTGCCTAGTAAAAGTTGTTGGAAAGGAGGTCGAAGATCTGGGAGGCTGACTTAGTGTGGATGGAAGGTTTGGTATTTATCTAGGGTGAAAAATCTTAAAGAATACTATTGAAAGGAAGAATTTCCTTGACTGAGTTTTACCCTTGAGGGGGGTTTTTCCTTGGCATAGTGCCTACATCTCGTGTCTCTTTTTTGTGATATTAATGCAAACATAATATGGTAATTTATCTACGAAAGATAATATAATAAATAATTTAAAGAAGCCAAAAATACTCATAAGAAATTATTAAGAAAGGAGAATAAAACCCTAATATAACTACTTTGATTTTCCAACACAAATAGCCTCCTTTTTCTATTCATAATATCTCTCTTGTGTTTATTTTAAGCCTTTTTGGGTGGGAAATAGTTTGTTTTCAAGTTTTTCTTTACTTTATATTTATTTACAATTAATTTTTTAGTTTTTCTATTTGTTTTCCAGTAGAATCATTTACTTTTCAAGTAAAGCAATATCAACATACTCACATGCACATATTTTCACACCCTTAGGTGAATGAGGGTGTGGTTCAAATCGCCAAGCCAAGGCTTTAAAATAAACCACTCATTTAACTCACATAGATTTCATCCTACTTAGGAACTAGTATAGAAAATATATTATTTAAGTTAGGATTGGTGGGGTAGGCATTCAAATAACTCCAACCAATCACTATACATTTGAGATATAATTGGTTGACCAATTAGGGTACCTGAAATCCTCCATCATCTAGTGGTCCAAAGTTGGTTCTATGTAGGAACTTGAAAAGGGGGTAATGCTTAGGCTAAGGATACTAGCAGTTCTCCTTGAGAATCCAAACTTTCAGTAGGGAATTTGGTTCCACAATTGATACCCACAAGTTGAGATTCACTTGCCCCCACTAGATGGAAGTAACCTTAGAGGCCTATCATTCTAGGTTAAAACACCCTGTCGATCGTGGTATTAGGAAGCAACCATACCTCTTCCATACCTTCACTCAACCTTTCTTACGGTCGAGACCACTTAGGAGCTAGGTTGTCTGGAAGGTCATCAAAGAATGAGTGAGGGATTATATGAGATACAACATGTCTTTTAGGTTAAGAGTCATTTTTTCTTTTATAGGATGATGCTACTTGATCTAGAATAGTATTAGATCATAGTTATAATACCCTTTACACTATTGCGCATAGTGTTCAACTTGTTCTTTTTTGTTTTATTTCATTATCCTTATTATTTAGCCTTTTAGGGCCATTTTTTTCTAGACACCATTGTGTCCCCTAGGTGCCATTTATGGAGACTGTGTGTTCTTCATCCCCATTTTCTATTAGGACATATTATTACACTTGATGGATAGGTTAGGTACCCTTTCCTTAGCTCATCTTTAGATGTTATCTCCTCTAATTCATCAAGTTATTACCATGGCTGGTGTAAACATCGTTGGAAACCTTGTTGCCAATGCAAGATCCAACAATGGAAGAAATGTTGGTGGAAACACTGGTAATAATTAGGGCCCCCATCCAGGAGGTAACATAGGAACCTCTCAAGGAAACACTATAACTCAATATTTTCTTCCCTACATGGATAACTTAAATTTAACATACGTGAGTCATCTCATTATTGATCCTTTCCACCATGATCCCAATTGGTCCTCTATACCAACTAAGCTTCCATTATACACCCCTATGTTTGAAGGAAACCCTGTAGAATATCCCTCCAATAATATAAGGTCCTTCCACATGTGGTGTTCTACAAAATCTATTATAGAATATTCCATCCATATTCAACTATTTTAGAGCACATTGATTTGAATTGTTGTGAAATAGTACATTAACTAACCTCACAACTCACACCAACTGTTCGCAACTGTCGTGAATCCTTTCTTATCCCATTGTCATTTACCCATACACCATGATACTGCCACCAAACGCTTAACCATTTGTCTCCAAATCTTTTCGACCCATATCTATGATCACATTTAAGACTGTGCAGAAGGCAGAGCTTGTGCAAAGATCCAAAATTCCATGACCATGTCTTTTTGGACTACTTCTTGAAATCTTTACTTCCTCTTATCACAAAGGATTTTTCAATCTGCATTCCCAAGAACCGAGGAAGATTGCATTTAGAAATCCATGCAGTATGATCTAATCTATGCCCAACTAGGTTATCTTTACACCATTCTACTTAATCTCCCTCATCATGGTTCTTCTTCACTAGGGACATCTCATGCTACCAAAAAAGTGATTGGGTCAACTTGTTATCATCATCATTTACCATATCCACAAAGACATATGGGATATGTCTAGCCCCAAAGGGGCCAGTACCACATATGCTTATCCTCTCATAAACCATTTGCATGTTACTTCATAAGGGGACACAAGTACCTCTTATTCATATACCCATCAACATCAAATTGTGCCTGGGATGGTTACTTCTCAACTCATATATCATAATGTTACCACAAATCCATATTATTCTTATGTGCTACCAAGCTCTTTATCCCCTCTAACGCTAGCACCCCAACCTCCCATGCCTCAGCTCCATCAATATAAATAGGTAGTTCCTTAGTAAGGTCAGGCATATTCTCAACAAAAAATTGTAAATGCATCTAATCATAAGAAAATAGGACCAAAGGAAAAGGAAAGTAGAATCAACAACCTTATGGTAATATAGGAAACACATGTCAACAACCTAATACCAACCATGGTAACAAATATAATACCATGAATTAGAAATAGGTCAATCAACATAAGAAAAGAAACACTCTTCATATGAATAAGCCTTATAAATGTTTTGGTACATATGGTCATTACACACATGATGTTCCCTTCTCCCTCAAATGTGTTAAGCATGGGAAAATCAAGAAGTTACATCTAAAAGGAAGTAATTAATTCCTAATTCCTCTCCTCCTTGTACTCAACTGGTAGTTCCTAGGAATCGGTTCCCTACCAAAGGATGTGTGGCCACCCAAGATGACAAATATACTCCTATTCCATTTAATTATGAACTTGGACATGGAATCTTTCAATCTTGATGAATAATTATGGAAAATTCAACCTCTTTACTCAGTCATGTAAATACTATCCTCCTCCTATGATGCAACCAAAAGTGAGCATAGAGTCGTTATCATCATCAAATGGTACTCTACAAATCTCTCAATCTAAGGTCGAGGTTCCTCCTAATATCATTAAGGGACCATTATGTCAAAATGATACCAACTCTCAAGCCAACCATCATTATAGCATAGAAGATGACTTTTCATATTATCTTCCTTCCATGTCAATGATAGAGGTCCTCTAAACATTTCCTTCACAATATAAGGCTCCACTATTTTCTTTTAGTGATGTGGATATGATTTTGTTTGATGTCGATAAGGTAGATAATATTTGTCTCACCCCACCAGTTTATTTCTATATCCCAATCCCCATTAAGAACATCATTGTTCAATAATGTATCATTAACAAAGCGGAATCAACATGCGTGATGTCTTCCAAGTATGGAAAAAACTCATATCTTCAAATATCTTACCATCTACCATCACCCTTTGTGCATATAATGGTTTCACCTCACAACATGGAGGATCGTACCAAAATTTCCCCATCACATTGACCAACAAGAAAGTCTTGATAAATGGTAAGGTTATTGGTGCTCCCTTAGACTATAACCTCTTATTAGGACATAGTTTCATGTACACAATGAAGGCATTATGTTTCACTATTTACCATACCATGAGATTCCCCCATAATAGGAAGATAGTCAACATTGATCAGTTGATGTACTAAGATCCTCAACTTCAGGATAATATTGAGAGTGTTATTTACTTGATGGATGGTAATGATACAACACCTTCCTTTACTGAGATCAGTATTAGACTCTATAAATATTCCTTGTTTCTTTGGGAATATTATGTCCCACCGCATGTTTCAACTACACCTAACACTTCAAAAGTTTAAATTTTGGTTGGGTCTTTCATTGCTCAATGGCATAGCCCCTATTATAACAACTAACTCATGAAAAATATGCTTCTCCAAACTCAGTTAATGTCTCAAGTGGGTTTCTTCCTAGTCACCATCCATCTAGTATGAAACCTTTCTTATTTCCACCACCAAGAATAGTAAGAACACTTTTAATGGATATATTGAGCTTATAAATCTCATATTAACAATTCCAACTTGGTACATGGATCTTGCCTCTAATATTCCTCTTGGTCATATTGCACCCTATGTAGCTTAGACATTTATTCAACTAGTTCTAATGGTTCCTTCCATCGCTTCAGTTCCATTACAAACTCAATATGAGTCTACTCCTACTACACAAGCAACTAGATAGGGTGGAAAATACAAGAATACATCCTATGTAGCTTAGACATTTATTCAACTAGTTCTAACGGTTCCTTCCATCGCTTCAGTTCCATTACAAACTCAATATGAGTCTACTCCTACTACAAAAGAAACTAGATAGGGTGGAAAAGACAAGAAGAAAGGGGTAAAGATAAGACAACTCAGGAAGTGGCCACTCAACCTTCTACACCTAAGCCTACTCCACTATGTGCTTTCTGTGATATTTATTATCATGCCACCAATAATTGTCCCACTCTGCTCTGGTTAAGGAGTTTCATTTCCTTTGAGGAAATTTATCTAGACCTAACGGTTATTGAGGTGAAAGTACCTTTTCCTAAATCATGTAAGAAGAAAAAAGCCTTACACATGAACATTCATTGCGCTTTGTTTATTTTCATGATACTCTCATCATTCTTTGTGATATGGATGTCACTCATAATGGTGATTCCACCCCTCTACTTATGACATTTGGCACATCTTCTTCACCACTATAAGAGACCAGTCAATCCATTATCATGATTGATTCTCTTAATGTAGATATTGTACATATCATTTATTTGTAATCATCCATGGGACCGACATCTTTATACTCTTCATGAATTTTTGATGGTGAACCTTTTTAAACATATTTTGTCTTTGAAGTAACTCTAGTCCCAAAAATGGTGGAACTTCAATTCACTAGTCATCAATTTCCCTTTGTAGATATTGTGCATGTGAACCTTCTCTCCTATGTTGATGGAAAATATACTTCTTGATATTATACATCATGTGATCCATCATAACTTCACATTCTAGTATTTCATTCAAATGAAGAAACCGTGGAGTCTTTGACGATGCCAGATTATCCATTATATGATATGCATCATTGTTGTTATTTTCTCCCGCAACAACCACATCCAATTGACCAATATTTCATGGAATGAAACAAATTTAATAATATTAAAGTTGATTGGCTTGAAAATCCCCTATTTAAAACCTAATAATTTGAACCACACCCACCTTTGGCCATTAAATTGCCACAAAATGTTTGGGTAAGGGGGAATTCACTTTTTATGGTCCACATGAAGAAATTCTCCTAAACCCTCATATAGCATATGCTATTTTTGACTCTATTTCCATTATTTTGCCCCACATCGAGGGAATTCTATAGTCTCATATCACTCTATATTGACCTATGGATGATCCACTCAATCATTCCTTCATTTTACCTCATTAACCTATACTAAAAATTCCGAAAAAAGGTACCAAATTGTGTCAACACATTCAAAACATAAAAAATCTTGAAGTTTCTTGTTGAAATGATGCCATAGATTTTGGAATTAAACGGTGGTCTTGGGTCAAAGTTTTCGAGTAAAAAAATGTGAAATGATCTTGGACTCTAAATGCTAGAAAGTGAACCCTCTAGTTTCGACATTATACATTACCATTTTTAGAATTGAAAATCATGTCACGAATATGCCACAAGTGCACAAAAAAATAAATAAAATTTGAGGAAGAGTTAAGGACACAATGATGGGAAAAGTGAAGTTAAGTACATCAATGAAAAAATTTCATTAAATCGTATGAGAGATGAATGGTCACATTATCTCAAGAGAATCTAGTTGTGAACATTATGAGGAGGAATAGAAGACCATTGCACATTTGTCTACACATATATTTTAATTTTATATATTTTCATTTTATCTTCATCCGTACATGGTAGGATAGCCATGCACTTATATTTGCTAGTATTTGCACTAAAGTTCCATAGATAAGGAAATCTGGCCAAAGAAAACCAAATCCAAATCATCATATATCAAATCAGAATATAAGTGCATACATGGAGCAAGATAATTCGATACAATGTCCTTGAGGAAATCTTCCATCCAATCCACATATTACTGTGAAACCAAGTTTGTTAATCAAAAATATGTCTTGCTTTAAAATGAAAATAAACACTTGAAGAAGAAAAATAAGGCATCTAGTAAATAGTGTTTAAGTACATTGATAGTGTTAGGATATTCCGACACATAGGAATAGTTAAGTTCAACTTGGTCTAGTATAGAGTTAGGTATAGAGTTAGGTAAAGTGTGTTTCTTTATCGTTGTACATTTTGTAACTTACAATCCGACGGTCAAGATATGTAGTGATCCGACGGTTCATTCTCTCCTCAGTATTACCGACACTTGATCCGTGGCTTGACACCCGATTTGTCCATGAATTCTATTTAAAGCGCATGGAGGGTCATTTGTAGGTTAACCGTGCATGAGAGAAGCTTATGTAAATTTTCATTCTTTTATTAATAAATTTCCTGTAGTAGCCACGTTGGCGCAGGCGTGGACTATTTCCCTCTCTAAGGGTTTTAACCACGTCAAAATACTGGTGTATTGATCTGTGATCTGTTTGTGAGCGGTGTCCTTCTGGTGTTCTGTCTGAGGAACTTACTCTGTAATTCCTACATGTATCAGAGCTATTTGAGGGCCGCGTCCGTTGGTGATCCAAATCTGAAGCCGGTAGAACTGCATGCGGCTGTCGTTTCCTAGATCTACTGTTTCTGACTGCTTTCGGGCCGAGAAGACTGCTCTGTTGTGTTCAGAGCATCTGTTCCAGTGAGGAACCCCTTTCGTTTCACGCGAAAAGGTTTCCGGTAGCCCTATCTGCGTCATTTTTAAGATCTGGAGGTATACAGTCTTTATTTGCAGTTTACTGTTATTTTCTCTTTGCTTATTTCGGTTTCGGTTTATTTAGTTTTTTTTTAACCGGATCTATACCTTTCATTTCTGCGTATGCTCTTTGCCCTGCGACTCTGTGCGATCTGGGCAAATCAGAAACAGAAAGGAAGGTTTTTTTCTCATGCGTATGCTCTTTTCCCTGCACCTTAGTGTGATCTCGGAAAATCAGAAACATTGAGAAAAATATTTAGTTTTTCGGCTAAAGCTAATTTTTTTTTAAATATTTAGTTTTTTTGGTAAAGCTAACTTCGAGCCATAAGGTTCGTTTTTCTTTGCATGTCCGTGTTGGGTTTTGTGTTTTGTGTTTTGTAGGGAAAAAGAGGTTTCTCAAGGCAATCACGCAACCCAAAGCCCCCCCCCCTCTCTCTCTCCCCCCCTCTCTCTCTCTCTCTCAAATTTTTGTATAGATCAATTGGTTCTAAGTTCTTTTAAGAGAGTAGAGGTCTTGGGTTCAAATCTTCATTTTGTGGGGGCGTTTTTTTTTCATTCCCGCACTTTGCCGGCAACTTCAACAATTTTTTTTCAAAAAGCCATAACTTCTTCATCCGGAAGCCTTTTTCAGAGCCGTTTTTTTTAAAACAGCCTATTTTTTCGAGATCTATCCATTGGAACACTTACTTTCAGCATCTTCAGCTTCAGTTTTTTTTTAAAAAATGGAAAGTCCATGCTAAGTCATTCTTGACAGCACTAACTACTTCCAATGGGCATCATACATGGAAGATTTACTTAGAAGTAAAGGTCTCTACAGAATAGCCACGGGCCAAGAGAAGAAACCAAAAGATGAAGACAAGGTTGCAAAATGGGAAAATAGACAAGATCAAGCACGTGGTTTGATAGGGATGTCTATTTCTCCTGATCTTAGATTCCATATTGCAGAACTTGAAACTCCTCATGAAGCATTGGACCAAATCACTAAAGTTTTGGGGATTAAAAATGAAATTAGAGCCCATCAACTTGAAAATGAGTTGCTTACATTGGATCCTAATAATTTTTCTTGCATTGAAGATTTCTTGTGCAAATTCAAGACCCTTATATATCTCTTGGAAGGTGTTAAGGTTAAGAAAGCAGATAGTAACCTTATTTATTCCATCCTTACTAAGTTGGGACCAGCCTACTCTGTATTTGTTCCACCTTCCATTCTACAAGGGAAGCTTTCATTTGTCAAGGAACAGACTACAAGGCCCCTTCCTTGACTCTTTTTGTGATTCTTTAATAAGAGAACAAGAAAAACTCTTACACCTTGGTCTTCTTAATCTTGGAAACTCTTCCAAGAAAGCGTTAGCCGCCCAGCAACAACCAAATTTAAAGTCCTAAGAAGTCATATCCTAAAAAGAATGGTCCTAAACCAAACAAGGGTCCTAAGCAAACTCAGTCTCAAAATGAAAGATCATTTCAGCAAAATGATAAGACCAATAAAACCAAATGGAAGAAGACTGATAGACATTGTAACTTTTGTAATCGAGATGGCCACTTAGAATCTAAATGCTTTAAGAAGATGGAAGCCTTGGAAGCCGCAATGAAGAAACATAACATCCATGTGGAGCATTCTTCTACTTGAACTTCAACTTCATCTTCAGGAATGGCACTTTCTGCATGTCGTTGTCAATCATCTCAGTCTGGTTATGCTTTAAATGTATCTTCTTCTTCTCATTCTCATGAGTGGCTCATTGTTTCTGGAGCCTCTTATCACATGGCCAAAAATAAAGCCATGTTTTCTTCTTTACATGATTGTAACACCAAAAATATATATGTTTGTGATGATAGATCTCTTAATGTTCTAGGGACTGGAACTGTTCATCTAGACAATGGTCATTTTAATGATGTATTATGTGTTCCAACCTTATCCAGCAACCTTCTATCTGTATATCAGATAACTCATTCAGGTGAAGGTAAAATTGTTGAATTTTCACCTCATGATGTTGTAATCAAGGATCTAAGAGATCCTAAACAGATTCTAGCTACTGGTATTGCTGATGATTCCACAAGGTTGTATAAGTTTCACAACTTTGGGTCATCAAATCTTCCCTCAGTATTTGTTGCTCATAATGATGAAGTGAGCAAACTTTGGCATGAGCGATTTGGTCACTTAAACTATCGCTCCCTTCAGCATCTATGTAAAGAAAATATGGTGACAGGTCTTCCTATGGTATCTTGCAGAGATGGTGTTTGTTCCGGATGTGTACTCGGAAAACATCATCGGGACAGTTTTGAAAACGTGCCTCTTGGCACGCCTCGGCCCCTTTACAGCTTGTTCACAGTGATTTGTGTGGTCCACTTCCTGTTGCTTCATTTTCTGGCTGCAAGTATTTCTTAACTTTCATGATGATTTCTCCAGACGCACTTGGGTATACTTCTTAAAACTCAAGAGCGAAGTATTTAACACATTTTTGGCCTTCAAAGCCTTTGTTGAAAAAACAATCTGGACATCAAATTCTTAAGCTAAGAACTGATAATGGTGGAGAATATGTTAAAAACACATTCATCAACTTTTGCACCGAAAATGGAATTCAAATGCAACACACTGTTCCATACACTCCACAACAAAATGGTGTAGCTGAAAGGAAAAATCGCACCTTAAAAGAAATGGCTAACTGTATGCTGCAATCTAAAGGACTCAGTCTTAGTTTTTGGGCCGAAGCAATTAATTGTGCAAATTATATAATAAATCGCACTCCTACTAAGGTTCTAAAGAATATCACTCCAGAAGAAGCTTGGAGTTCCATTAAACCAGATGTAAGTCATTTTCGTATTTTTGGAAGTGAAGCATGGGCCCATATTCCAGATGAAAAGCATAAAGCTTTAGAACCTAAGAGTGAGAAATGTACTTTTGTTGGATATTCTGAAGATGTAAAAGGTTATAGACTTATTCCATTTAAGTCCAAAAATGTTATCATTAGAAGAGATGTAAAATTTGATGAAATAAATCGGCCTGCGAGCCTAGTCCAGCGGATGTGCCACCTCTTCCTATCTCTTCTACTTTTGAAAACATTTCTTCTTCAGATGATGAAAGTGAGGATGGATAATCCTCCACCACCTTTCTCAAGGGATCATCCTTACAGGCTCCTTCAGCTCTTCAGCTCCTTCACTTCCAAGATGCGGTCCCACTACTCGGGATGCAGCAGGTGATCTTGCCGGTGATCTACAGATCAGCGACGTACCCGTTTCTCAGTTTGAATAGAGCCTCTTCTTTAACTGGCTTCAAGCTCCAGTAACATCATATCGCTGGACACTTTTGAGAACTTCAGGCCATCAATTGGGGAAGTAGCTATGAATGAGGAATATATTCATTGTTGGCAAATGATACATGGGGTCTTGTTCTTCTACCCATAAGGGACGCCAAATTGTTAGATGTAAATGGGTTTACAGAAACCAAGTATGGACCAGATGGGGAGTGATAAACTATAAAGCTCGTCTTGTTGCTAAGGGCTTTTTCACAGGTTGAAGGCATTGACTACACTGAAACCTTCTCCCCTGTTGCCAAAATGAACTCTATCCGCCTTGTTCTTCCCCTTGCTGCCTCTTTAAAATGGGAAGTCCATCAGATGGATGTTAAATCTGCCTTCTTGCAATGGGGACTTGCATGAAGAAATCTATATGGAACAACCCATTGGCTTCATCCAAACAGACTCCAGCCTTGTATGTCGACTTAAGAAATCTCTTTATGGTCTCAAGCAAGCTCCTCGGGCTTGGTATGCCAAAATGGATAACTTTCTTTTAGAATCTGGCTTTTCTAGGTGTCATTCTGACAATACTGTCTACACCAAGACAGTGGGAAACTCTCTTATCATCCTTGTTCTTTATGTTGATGATCTTATTCTTACTGGTAGTGATCCCATCCTTATAAACCATGTGAAGTCCAGCCTTAAAAAGAAATTTGAAATGACAGACTTAGGACACTTACACTATTTTCTCGGTCTTCAAGTCTTGCAATCCAAGGAGGGTATTTCCCTTTCCCAGTCCAAGTATGCTTGTGATATTCTTCGTCATTTTCACATGGAAGATTGTAAGCCAGCTCCTTCTCCCTTTCAGTCTGGAGTCAAACTTTCAGTCTCTTGTACTTCTCCTGAAGTTGATGCTACCTTATACCGTCAACTTGTAGGAAAACTCTTGTATTTAACCCATACTCGTCCTGACCTTTCCTTTGCTGTTGGCCTTGTTGCTCGTTTTTTGCAAAACCCCCGTGAAAGTCATTGGAAAGCAGCTAAAAGAATACTTCGTTATGTTCGAGGTACAATACAGTTTGGGATTCATTACAGTGCCAAAGCAACTCCTCTATTAGTTGGTTTCACTGATTCTGATTGGGCTGGTTACCCTGATGATCGGAAGTCTACTGCCGGTTATGTCTTCACTCTTGGTTCAGGACCTATTACATGGGCTTGTAAGAAACAGGCTGCCATTTCTCTTTCGTCAGCAGAAGCAGAGTATCGTGGTGCCGTGGAAGCTAGTTAGGAAGCCTTGTGGCTTCGTCAGATCCTATCAGAATTGGGCTTTGAGCAGCAGCATCCGACTACACTTTGGTGTGATAATCAAAGTGCCATTCAGCTTTGCAAAGATCCAGTTCAGCATCAGCGCAGCAAAAACATTGAACTTCACATGCACTTCATCAGAAAGCT
>APFE031123874.1:60470-90171 GCA_000404065.3 Pinus taeda | reverse complement strand
TTGAGATAGAAGTAGAGAACTTGAGCGAGCATGTGTGGAAGAAGTCTTCGTTGTTTGAATAACTGTTGTTGCGAAGAAAGTTCGGTGAGTGAGCGATTGCGCTGTTGGAAGAATTGGAAAAAAAAATCGTAGAGTGGCAATGCTGCCACCCGTCCTTTAAAAAAAATAATGGAGTGACCATTGCAATTATTCATAGAGAGCATGTGCGATGATTAAAAAGGGAAATTTTGACATTCTTCCACTCATCGCACTAAGCCTAGGTGACGAGAAGACATTAATCGCACTCATCATGTCGCCAGCAGCCTGCAAGTCATGAGCTTTCATTTCAAAGCTCGACAAGCACGAACTTTGAAGTCTTCGGTCCATAAGTCAATTCCCTTAGCAAGGTGTGTGAAAGTCACTGCACTAAGTAGGTAGCAGATTGGGAAAACGATTTTTTTGAAAAATCAAGGTACATGACAAAAATGATATGCGTTATTTTTTAATATCTTATAAATGGTATGGTATCATAAACAATGGAATCATTTTTATAAAGCGTGCTTCATCTCTTAAAATATGGTTTCCCTCTTTTGTTTAAAGGCCTTGTTTAAATATTTTTTTATCAAACCAAATTTCTTTGAAAAGTGTTTGAAGTCATATTATTTTAAAAGATAACGGTTATTGTAATGTTTGGAGTTGGGTCTTTATTTAAAAGGGGTCTTCGTTTAACAAATTAAAAATAAAAAACAAAAAAGAACGGTCATTGTAATGTTTGTAATATTTGGAGTTGGGTCTTTATTTAAAAGGGATCTTGGTTTATCAAATTAAAAAAATTTGTGGAGTTTTTTTTCAATGGAAAAGGTTGGTTAAAGTGTCTGTGGAAGTGTTTTTTTAAGAAAGTTACATAATGTTTTTATTGATATGTAAAAGGATAAAATAAGGTGTTTGGTCTATTTTTTATTTGGATAGCGATTGTATTGAAGGTGGATATGATCACCATGAGCTATAACCCCAATCATTCTTGTTAGAACCAAATGTTGACAATAAAGACGTCGTTATGTTTGTAGTTCTATTTGCTTGTTGAGACGTAGTGAGCTCAAAGAGGCTGAGAAGGTCAAAGTGACAAAAATAGATGTTTGAGATCTTTTTGAAAGATTTCGAAGCTAAAAGGAAAAATAATGTCTTCGCAATGAAATCATAAAGGAATTTATAGATGATAGCATTCTTCCCCTCATTGCAAATGCAAAGACAATGAAGGAGGCCTTAGACACCCTTGAGAGAAATTTTGGTGAAAGGGGCAGTACTCAGGTCGAAAATCAAGAGTTTGGTGAATCACATTGTGCTCAACCAAAAGTGGACGATGAAGCAGAGAAAGAGCACAAAGATGCTCGTAAATCCCATTATGCAGAACCACAAGTGGATGAAAATTTGCTGAAATTAGCAACAATGCTTGTTAATGACAATGATGTAGTCATTGAAGTATCCAATGTTATGGTGAATCTAACAATGGAATTTGTTGATGTTAAGTTTGATCAATAATAGTTAGCCAAAGATGAATGGTTGTAGATGATGCAACTGAAAAATCATATTGACATGATCTTATTTGGTGAGAGAAGTTCACTTGACACTGAAAACCAAGTGGAAGAAAACCTATTTGGAGAAACACAAGTTAGTAAAAAAGTGGAAGTGACAGAGGAAGAGAAGGAAGTGCAATAAAATAAGGCTCTCATTGCAGAGCAAGAAGGAATATGATCCTCAAATATTTTTAATCTTAACTTTGATTTTGAGTATGTAGATGTTAGTAGCAACCAAAATGAAGCAACAAAATTTGAAGAAGAATTAGAGCTCCTTGAAGCATGGCTTGCAATATCATGTCTTGATGAACTCTGCATAGAGGATGCAACAATGAACCTGGAATACAACTTGGAGGATGAAAACATTAATGAAATTTTTAGGTATTGGAGTCGTGAAGAGATAATATTTTACTATAGACTTACATTGTAGCACAATATTGTGATGAAAAGAACAAAACAAATATGACATGTGGCAATAGTCCACATACAAGATGATTTTTGAAGAAGACGACGATGGTTAGATAACATGGAAAAATGGAAGAGCTACACCAAAAAATCAACAATTTGAAATTTGAAGCATACAACAAAAAGAAAATGTTAATGCAATTTAGAGCATAGAGGATTTGGAAGAAAAGAAAAAGAAAAGAAAATCAATCTCATTTCAATTTTTTTAAATTATAACCTTAGCTCAGACTTAGACCAACACTAAGCTGACATATTAGTTTAAATTTTTTGTGTGGATGTAATTAAGGGGAAATATTGGAGAAACTAATTCCAACCACCTTCTAGGTGTCATAACTTTCCATCCAAGTGTCATAATTAGTTAGAGTTTAGTCTACTTTAGTTGAGTTCTATTTAGTCTCACTGCAGTGATTTATTACTGTTGTCTCCTATGTAATCTATTTAACTATTATTTAGTAATGACAAGAGCACTTATGCTCCACATTTTTCATTCCTTAACAACACCTGGTATGTGGCATTTGGCGCCACGTGGTCTGGATGTGATATGTGGCACCTACGTGGAGTTGATGTGGTTGGGGCCATGTCATCACAAACCGTAAACCCTGATAATTTTTTCCAATATTTATTAGAGTGGGAGTCACAATAGATGAAAGTCGTTGAATGAGAAGCTTTCCTAGTAAGTAATGTGAAAAATTGTTACTGCAACACAAAGGTTAGAAAGGGCATTTCCCAAACATGGCGCTAGGTGCATTGATATAGTGAAGTCACGTTGGATTATGTGACGTGGAAGAGCTATCTATGTCACTTGTTACCGGCATGTGGTAGGCGTGCTGATATGACAGGGTTAAAAGGGCTCAATTTTCAATTTTGTATAACTTCCAATCCTGAGGTCGGATTGAGGTAAAATTTATATCGCCAGAAAGCTCTAAACTAGAAAAATGTTACGGTGGAATCTATTTGGAGTTTCGATGATGTTGAAAAAAGAGAAATGGTATAACCCCATCTTCATAATGACACCATGGAGGTCAGGTTAGTTTTAATGTAGCCCCTTCCATAACCTTAGAATAACCTAAAGGGGTGGAGGGTATGTTACAAAATTTCTATAGCATACAATGATGTAATTCTTGATATAACACAATACATAAAGGTAATTCAAAATTAGACAAATATGCATAACATATTCAATAGTCACCCTTTTGCAAATGATTAGTCCAAGGGTTGAGCCCACTAAGGCTAGAACATTATACTTCTAATAAAAACTAAAATAAACATCATCCTTCAAACTAGAACTATAATATTCAACAATTGAATCAATAACAAAATGGCAAGAAAAATACACATAATGTTACAACAAAATTGCAACTAGTAATAAGTCTGATGAGTGACAAAGATGTTTTATAATAAATAATATGTAACTGATAATAAATGAACATATGTCCAAAAAAATTCATTTCGTTTTCACAAATGTTTAATTTTCTTAAAAATTTCATTATAATTTTAATTATTTTATTAATATTAAAGTGAGTAATACTAACATTGCCATCTTCCACTAATATATAATATTAATATTACCAATAATATCTACAATCTAATAAATATTACCCAATAATATCTAATCTCACACTAATAAATATTACCCAATAATATCTGCAATCTCACACTAAGTTCTAGAATCACTTATACGTACCAATAAAGATACCCCACTAAAAAGAACTAGGGATATTAATTGAGAAAATCTACATATAAGATTTTTGAAACATGTTTTGAAACACCTACCTTTACCATTTTCCCACCTCTAACTCAAATTTTTTGTGGGTAAATGCATCTTGTAGTCTCATATCAGTTATGATACATTACTTAGTAGTTATGATACATCTGCATGTCGTGTACCATGGGAGTCAAAGTTCTTCACGGGAGTAGTTGGGTGGAGGTCAAATGGATGCTATGACGGTCCATTTCCTTCCACAATATTCAACATAAACGAGATTGCAGCTAAGAATCACCAAATACGGAGTACCCTCACCACCATGATGGGATTGTCAAATCCGACATACTAGTGACGTTCCACAATCTCTATCCTTCTCCTTCCCCATGGAAAATAGACTACTCACCTAACCTAAAAAAAACTTATGCTATGGTCTTTGGCTCACCATATTTTTTATATTATATTTTCCCTGTTATTTAATGGAGTCGCATAAAGCAAAAAGATTGGTATATGTGGACGGATGTACAATATCGGGGCCTAAGCATCTCCGGATGTAAAAGGACGCATTGGCAGACGAGAGCATTGGTCGATGGTTGGTTCTAGAATGAAGTGATAGAATGAAATGATAGTTAGGAAGGTGTCATATCAACAAACGTAGATATCCTGAAGATTTGTTGAATCATGCAAGATAAATTTCAATGTACTCTTAACTCGTGTATGGAAATTTTTTATTTTATATGTAAAATAGTTTATTTGGATATGGGTATTGATGAATTGTTTGGAGGGTTAAAAATGGTTTTGATGGTAATTTTTGTTTTACAAATTTTGTAATATTATTGTTTTGCTTCAATCATGTATTAATAGTGGAAATAGATTAACATCATCCAAAAAAGAAAAAAAGAAAAAAACCATTTGTTTAAACTCCACAACAGCTACCGCCATTAGAATTAGATTGGAAGGATATCACATCTGTAAAATTGAAAAATAATTTGGATGATCAAAATTTTATAACTCCCGATGGAATTAGATCGGAAGGATATCACATCTTTAAAATTGAAAAATAATTTGGATGGTCAAAATTTTATAACTCCTGAATATTCTTTGTCTATGTCCATATCAGAGTTCCTCTATATTCTTTCAATCTCCGGTCGTTAATGCCATTTGTGGTGGCACAATTAACCTGTTATCTGTCTATCGACCAAACCACCTTTCTTTTTTGTGGGTGGCCACGGTTAAGGATAAGTGCCCTTATAAGCAGCTGTTGCATATTCTTTTCTTAAAAGATCTGCACAATCCGTCTACGCAGTGATTTCCAATGCCCTATTACATTTTCTTTTCGAGTCAATTTATGTACGCAACCGCCTGTTTTCCGTTTGGAATTATGAGCTGTGTACGCAAGTCTGTATATCTGCCATATCGACATTCACTTCTAAAGTCTTCAAATATGCGACGTACCATGTTGTGAGATCTTACCTAACGTTGTTATCCCCATCCAATTTATTTCGAGGATAGAATTATATTTTCACCCCAAAGATTCAGATCTCATAGCCTGATAGAAGGTATGCATAATTATGTTGGAACAACAACATATATTTTGGCGTGAGCAATCGGATCATTAATTATGGATTGTTTGTTGAGCTATTACATGTTCGCTTCTTCGATGTTGGGGGAGGTTCGAATTGCAACGTTTTATCCCCGAATACTGAGTGCTGAGGGCAAACCTAGAAGCTTGCATCACGTCATGGTAAATTATGCTTCTGCGGATAATTCCGGCTTATACATGTATCAAATTGAAATTGAATTGTGGCCTTTTCTTAGAGTGGAGGGAGAGATGGTTGAGTTGGGTCTGCACAAAGGTATAAGACCGAACTTCAAATGGGTATAGAGAAGACCATATGGTTTTCTACGCTGTAGGGATTGAATAATAACTAGGCGAGTGCATGTTATTGACTACATAAATGGAACACCTTTTTAAATCTGAAAAATCTTGAGAGTCTGAGCTATGCATGCCTCTTACATGCTAAAACCAGGAAAACGTGCAAAAGTATGTTGGCCGTTATAACACGAGAAACTTTCGAGCCATGTTTCATATATTACCTTAATCTTTCAATTCAATAAAGAATTACACAACCACACAATTTTTAGCAGCCATGCATTGTATATGAAATTAAATGGACATGTTTGCGCAATCACCAAAATGCTTCCATCTTCATCAACCATTTATATTGGTAAAAGATGAAAAATATCTATTTTATTTTTTAAATAATTTCAAAATATTAATTAAGAGAAAAAAAATTAAGAATTAAAATATTTATGAGATAAGTCTTGATTTAAATTAATACAATTTGTATGATAGATTGAAGTTCATATTTTAAATTTATTGAATTTTAACATGTATTTTGAAAGTTTATAACCACCCAGATTTTTAAATATAATTTTTTGTATTTTAAAGTTCTGAATAAATTTTTTGATATTTGAAATTGAATTAGAGATTTTCCTAAGACTTTACCAATCTTATTTAATTTTCATTATAAATTAGCCAAAAAAAAAATATTTCTTAGCCCATAAACAATGTTTTATTTAGGAAATTGTAAATGGATTTATACTTTTTAGTTAATTACATCTTTAATTATTCCCATAAATATTTATGATCAAATTTATGTAAAAAATTAAATTCAAAATAAATAAAATAAATAAATATTATTTCTAATACAAAATAAATTATTATAACTTATTATTATAATAAACTATGTATAAATTAATATAAATTATTATAATAATAGTTTATAATGCATAATTTATATATTAATTAATTTATTTTGGGTTTATAATTCTTAATAATAATATAGTTATGATTCTTGGATTTATTAATGTTAATTTTATAAATATTAATATCTTTTTATACTATTGGGTTTATAATGGTTTTAGTGAAAACATTTATTTTAAGAGATTAACTAATATAATATAAGACCTTAAATAATAAATATGTATTTGTATTATAATTATATCTATATATATATCTGTGTGTATGTATGTATGTCTGGGGCAGCTCAAGTGGTGATGGCCGTGGAAATAAAGTCTCATAGAATGGGAGATCTTGGGTTTGAATCTTGTGCTACCCCAGTGACTGGGTGAATAATGGACATGTAAACATGAAAATCAGAGAGTTCTGCCATGCTTAACAATATATATATGTATAACCCCTTAAGTTTATAACATTAATATATAAGTATTTTGACTAAAACTTTAATTTATTAATAATTGATTTATATAATTTAATATATTATTAATATTTAGTTATGAAATTAATATTATATATGATTATTAACACAATAATATAAAATCAATAAAATTACTAAAATATTCAAATAATATTAATAAAAGTTTAATATAACATTAGTGACACATTAATAATATATTAATTTATATATCTGTAAAGTTTTAACTATAAAAGAATCTATACATTAACACATCTTAACTATAGTTAACTATTATTGAGATGGTAAACTATAGTTAACGTTTGCAACATAGTCATCAATAATCAACATGACTACCATTGTGAACCACACTTACCTCGGAAATCATGGTGTATTTATAAGTGACCTTTAGTGAACAATAATGGATGGTCATGGTTCACCATGAAGGATTATAGTGCATGGCTAGGATTATCAATCGTCATACTATAGTCAACCATTGTTAACCATAGTTGACTCTATTGAGCATGGTTGACTTGTCAACCATGGTTAGTCATCTTCAACCATATGCAACTTAGGTCACATAGTGGTGAATAAAAGTTACCATAAATAACTAAATTTAAGAACCATGGTAATGCATGCCCAACATTAATAAGTGTCTAATATTAATCCTTGAATTTATAATCCCAAAGTTTATAATATTAATCTTAGGAATTATAATATTAATCTAAGGTTTATAATAATAATCTTTTGATTTATGAATTTTGAATTTTATTATTGATACATTAATATATAAGTATTTTTATTAAAATAATCTATTAAAATATAATTTAAAATATAATACTATTACTATACATATTGTATTATAAACTATAATAGTAATTATGAAATTGATACCTATAAGACATATAATAACATTATTATTCATTATAAAAATTATTAAAATTTAAAATAATATAAATAAGAGTTTAGTATAGCATTAATGGAACATTAATAATTCATTAATCTATATATTAACAAATGTTAACTATGATTGGTTATTGTTGACATGGTCATCGTAGTCAACAATAGTTAACATAACTACTATGGTGAACCATACTTACCTCAAGACTCATGGTCTATCTATAAGTGATCTATAGTGAACCATAGTGGATGGCCATTGTTGACCACGGATGATGTAGGAGCATCCAACTGAAAGGAGGCAACTGGAATTGACTTCTTTTACTGGACAAAAGAATAAGTTTTTGATTGTTTTAAGTTAAATTTGGGCTGACACAGTCATTGTAATTTGCAATTAAAAGAATAGTTAGATTAGGTTTAGTTAAATGTTGGAAATTAGTTTCAAGAAGTTGTTCTCCAATTAAAAGATAGTTTCTGAGCCATGTGGAAATCTTGGAAAGGAATAAAAACCAAACTAGATCCATGTTCTGGGGGTCAGCTAACTTGAGGAGGAAAAGAAGAATTAGAAATTGTGTTAAATACTTTGTGTGTATGTGAAAGTAATGCAAATACAGATTCCTTTATAAGTAAAAATGATTTTTTTTTATGCATGAGTGATAAACTGGTATTTAGAGTTTTTCTGTGTAATTTTTTATAAATAGACAAACTACGAAATATCCAGGCATGATAGTATTGAGGGAAATTCGTAAAGGATAGCATACGAGGAATAGAAACGACAAATAAACAAGTCAAGCAAATATCATACGTCTCGAGCTTAATCACAGGCACATTTATAAAGAAATATTGAAAGAATTTCCTGTATAAATTTTCCTTCCTTAAACAGCCTGACACATACATTAATCTGTAATAGAAGAACATTAGTAACCCTATAAAATACCAAACCCTCCAAGGGTTTGAATATATATACAATAGCTGAAGTGAAAGCGAGGGTTTATACCATGTCCACAGTTTTACAAACAATACAACTATGGAGAAGACACTAGCAACAATCTAGGTTATCATGAAACCCCACAAGCAAGATATCGGAAGGAAAAATACACAACAATCAAATCACGACTGAAACCCTCATGGGTTTTCCCTATATTTCATGGCTAAGGACAACAAGTAAATGATGGAAGGTTCCTACCCTGTTACAAGCCACCATCATCAAGAACGAAGCAACAGAGCTAAGTTTCCCTAGATTTGAAACCTACATATAATAGAAAACAACAAAGGGTTTTCAGAAATGGAAGTGATGAACTAAAGTAGAGAACAAAGAACAGAAAAGAAGGTAAGAAGACTAATAGAATTACCTGAAGAATACTAACCCCCCAGTCAGAGACGAGGAACCAACGTAATAATGAAAATGATTTCATTCGAGCAAGAGAATCAAGAGAATTTACTTGCTCACCAAGGAGCCTGAAGGTTAGAAGAATGAAAAAAAAGATTAATAGTGAAAATCAGAACAAAATATTTACCTGTGCGAAGATTGTTGAGTCGCCCATAAAAATGGTAAAAACCTTGTTTATACACAGAAACGAGTTTCAAGGAAATGAGTAGACCACTAGCAACGAAGAATAGAACGCAAAAGAAGCACAAGCTAGGTAGCACAGAAAAAAATTGAAGTATTACCAAACAAATCGATACCTTAATGAGTAAACAAAGGTTCCACAGGACAAGTGGCAAAGGTTGCGTACACATAGTCAGAACTAGGCCAAACAAGCAGGCAGTCACAGTGTCAAAACTGCTGCTTTGTTTCCCTCTCAACATTGCGATGAAAGCAAAATAAAATAAGTAGAACCCTAAACCTTAAGTCAGATTCTATTAAGTCATAAATGCTAACTACAGTCATGGAACCAGGGTCAAGTACGAAGGTAGGGTAAGTAAAATACGTTGAGTTAAGTCCATTAAATATTTATTAATAACTAGGACTGTAACACAAAATATCTGTGAGAGTTAGGTTTGATATTTAATTCCTTTTCCTCGAGATCCCCACCAATTTTGGTATCAGAGCAGGTTTCTCTTCTCAGTGAAGATGGAAGTAGGAAGAAGAGGTCAAGGAAAAGCCACTAGAGGAGTAGTAGATGAAGGGCTACAAGAAGAGATCAAAACTTTTTCAACACATTTTACAACAGTGGAAATGGGAAGGTGCAAAGATCCTGAAGGTGGAGATGATAGTGAGGAAGAAAACGCAACAACGAAAGATGGGTCAGAAGAAGAGGGATCAGAGATCAAACTGTTAAAATCAGTTTTGATGGCTTGCAGCAAGCCAAGACCAAAGCTTTCTAGCTATGATGGTAGCTTGTCCATAGAGGCATTATTGGACTCGACAAGTGATTTAGATAAATATTTCGAATATGAAGAAATCAGTGAAGATAGGAAGATTGGGTTTGTTGTTACCAAGTTGAAAGGACACACAACATTTTGGTGGGACAGTGTGCAGGCAGAAAAGAGAACATTGAACAAACCATTGATAAAAAAAATGGGATAGAATGATTTCAAAGATGAAAAGAAAATTTTTGCCTAAAGTTTGCGAAATTGCCCTTTACAAACAGCTGTAGAACCTGAGACAAACATTAATCACTGTAAAAGAATATACTAAAGATTTTTATAAAGTAAACCTCAGAGTTGGGTATGTTTAAGATACCCTCAAGAAGACAACAAGATTTGTAAATGGTCTACGGATGGAGATCCTAGACGAGAGTAGTATTCTTTCCCCTAAGACTATAGAGGAGACATATCAGAGTGCTTTGAAGGCAGAAGAGAATATTACCAGGAAGCAAAATGAAAAAAGAGGATGTGGTTCTGGCAGATGAAGAGAACAGTCCTTTAGTAGACATAGGACTGCCAATAGCAATGAAGAGGGTAGTAGTTCGAAGACTTTGAGACAGACTGAGAAGGAAGGTAACACTAGAGGAAGAAGGCCATACCAATGTGGAAGAGGTAATGGAAGAGGCAAAGGAAGTGCCTATCAGTGTCACAAGTGTCGCAAATGGGGACACAGGTCTTTTGAATGTCCTGAAAATGAGCAAGCTGGATAAAGGGGAGCTTATGTTGCTCAACCTGATGTAGTAGAGGCATTGCCACAGGTGGTCAAAAATGTGCCTGAAATAGGAGAAGCATTGGTGTTGAATAAGGTTTTACTAAAACCAGCTAAGGAGGTAGCTCACTTGACACAGAGGAAAGAATTGTTCCGGACTGTGTGCAAGTCACATGGAAAATGTTGCAAATTAGTAATAGATAGTGGGAGTACTAATAACCTGGTAGCTAATGAAATGGTCGAAAATTTGGGTTTGAAGAATATGAAGCACCCAACTCCATATAAGATGCCTTGGTTGCAGAAAGGACACCAACTGCTGGTTGGTGAGTAGTGCGAGGTGGAGTTTCATAGGTGACTTGTGATATTATGCCTATGGACATGTGCCATATTCTATTGGGAATACCATGACAATATGATAGGAGATCGTCCATGATGGGGAAAATAATTGCTACAAATTTGTTAAGGATGGGATAAAGAATACGTTAGTTCCTATGAAAGAAGAAGATGATGCAGAGACTAGTGGAACAAAATAATTACTGATAGGTAGGAAGGAGTTTCTGCAATAGATTGAAGATAATGAGGTAAAATATGTAGTTGTACGAATGCCAAGAAAAACATTGGTAAACACTAAAATCATTGATTTGCCAATAGAGATATAGGACATGCTACAAGAGTTTAGTGATATTGTGTTAGATGATCTACCAGACAAATTGCCACCAAAGTGGAGCATTAGTCATCATATTGATTTCATTCCGGGAGCCAGTTTTCCAAACAAGGCTTCTTATCGAATGAGTCCAAAAGACAATGAGGAGATCAGGAAGCAATTAGAGGAGTTGTTGGACAAAGGATTGATTCGGGAGAGTTTAAGTCCTTGTGATGTTCCGAATATTTTAGCTCCCAATAAAAGAGGTGAATGGTGTGGATGTGCATTGATTCCCAGGTAGTAAACAAGATTACTATCAAATATAGGTTTCCTTTACGTCAAATGGATGATATGATGGATTGTCTGAGTGGAGCAACATAATTTTCAAAGATATATTTGAAAAATGGCTATCACTAGATCACGATTCGAGAAGGTGATGAGTGGAAGACAACTTTCAAGACCAATGAAGGCTTATATGAATCGTTGGTCATGCCATTTGGACTGAGCAATGCTCCCAGTACATTCATGTGTTTGATGAATGAGATGTTGAAAGAATTCATTGGAAAATTTGTGGTCGTATATTTGGACAATATACTTATATTCAACAAGACAAAGGAAGAACTTTTGCAACATGTCATGTACATACTAGAAAAATTGCAGCAAAATAAATTGCTAATAAATTTAAAAAAATGTTCCTTTTTCAAGAAAGAGTTGATTTATTAGGGATTTGTGATGTTTGAGAATGAGCTGAACATAGATCCAGAGAAGGTTGTAGCCATAGTTAGCTAGCCATATTCGAAGAGTTTGTTTGAAGTGAGAAGTTTTCATGGATTGGTGAGCTTGTATTAGAATTTTATTAAAAAATTCAGTGGAATTTGTGCACCTATGTTGGACACCATTAAGAAGGAAAATCAACCTTTTCATTGGATAGAGTCGGCTAGAGTTTTCAGCTACTGAAAAAGAAAATCACTAAAAAAGCAATTCTAAGATTACTAGACTTTAACAAATGTTTTCAAGTTCGTTGTGATGTGAGTGGGACAACCATTGGTGCAGTACTTAGCCAAGAAGATAAGCCAGTAGCCTATTTCAATGAGAAGTTAAATGAGAGTAGGCAGAAGTACATGTCTTATGACAAATAATTTTATGTAGTCATCCAAGCACTTAAGAATTAGAGACATCATTTACTGGCAAATGAATTTTCCTGTTTTCAGACAATTCATCATTACAATACATCATGCAGCAGCATAGGCTTAACCATAAACATGCGAAGTGGGTGGAGTACTTGCAGAGTTTTATGTTCATTTTGAAACACATTAATAGTCAAGCCAACAAAGTGGCAAATGCATTAAGTAGGAGAAGTTTGATCCTACAAGAAAATGTAGTACAAGTATTAGGATTCGAACATCTTAAGGACTTGTATGAAACATATGAAGATTTTAAAGAAGCTTATGAAGCTTGTAAAAATCTACTGTTGAGGGAAAATTGTCCATGGTTGGACTATAATATCCAAGAGGGGTTGTTGTTCAAAGGAGGACAACTGTGTATTCTAGAATGTTCTATGAGAGAGAACTTGATCCACGAAAAGCACAGTGGAGGTTTGGCTGGACATTTTGGCATAGACAAGACTTTGGAACAGATGATCCACTTTTACCATTAGCTGACGATGCAAAGAGATGTGAAAAGATTCATAATCAGGTGCAAAGTGTGTTAGCATGCAAAGGGTTGCAGCTGGAATGCAGGGCTATATACACCCTTACCCACTCCAAATAGACCATGGGACTCAGTTAGCTTGGAATTTGTCTTAGGTCGGCCGAATACATAGCGGGGATTCGACTCCATCATGGTGGTGTTGGATCGTTTCAACAAGATGACACATTTCATTCCATGCATAAAACCAATGATGCCACACATATAGCACACTTTTTCTTCACATAGATAGTCAGATTACATGGCTTGCCAAAGTCCATCATCTCGGACAGGGATGTAAAGTTCACAGGCCATTTCCGGTGAACCTTGTGGAAGAAGTTAGACACCAAACTAAAATTTAGCTCAGCTTATCACCCGCAGATAGATGGGAAAACCAAAGTTGTGAACGAAGTCTAAAAATTCTGCTAAGGAGTATGGTTTGTAAAAATTCCAAAGAGTGGGATCATGTGTTGGCACAAGTGGAGTTTGCTTATAATGACTCGCCCAACAAGAGCACGGGCAGAAGCCCTTTCCAAATCCTATATGGAATGCACCCACATGGAATATATGATTTGTGGGATTTGGGTGATTTGGAGCACAGGAGTGCCAATGGTGAAGATTTCATGAAGGAAATCAACGATCTACATGAATAGGTAAAATTAAAGTTACAAGACACCAGCCAAAAATACAAATAGAGAGAAGATTTGAAGAGGCGGGAGGTATAGTTCGAAGTAGGAGACCTCAAACTGGCACACTTATGCAAGGAGAGGTTTCCTAAAGGTGAATAAGCAAATTGAAAATGAAAAAGATTAGGCCTTGCAGAATTGTTTAGAAGTTTCTTGCAAACTCTTATGAGTTGCAATTACCTACAGGTATAGGAATCTCACCCATTTTTAATGTGGCAAATCTGTACTCTTACATTGTTGTTGATGAGGAAGACAATTTAGAGAGATGAACACAGGACACCCAGAATGAGGAAGAATCGCAGATTAGGCAAATAAATCCAGCAAAGCCTTTGGAGATTGAACAAATTTTAGACACACAGGTGGCCAGGAAGACTCTAAAGAAGGAATATTTAAAGTATCTGGTTAAATGGAAGGACCATCGTATTGTGGACTATTCATGGTTGGACACTGCCCAATTCAAAGCACTGGGTACTATATTGAAGAACTCATGAACATGAGCCATGAGCTTAATTTACCCCGGGAACCTGATGTAGGAGCATCCAACTGAAAGGCGAAAGATGGAATTGATTTCTTTTGATGGACATAAGAAGAAGTTTTTGAATTTTTATTTTATTTTGTTTTAAGTTAAACTTGGGCTAACACAACCATTGTAATTTGCAATTAAAAGAACAATTAGAACAGGATTAGTTAAATGTTGGACATTATTTTCAAGAAACTGTTTTGAAACTAAAAGATAGTTTCTCAGCCATGTGGAAATCTTGGAAAGGCATAAAAACCAAACCAGATCCATATTGTGGGGTTCAGCCAACTTGAGGAGGAAAAGAAGAATTAGAAATTGTGTTAAATACTTTGTGTGTACATGAAAGAAATGCAAATATAGATTCCTTTATAAGTAAAAGTTATTTTTCTATGTATGAGTGATAAACTAGTATTTAGAGTTATGCTGTGTAATTTTTTATAAATATACAAACTACGGAATCTCTAAGCGGGATAGTATTGAGGGAAATTTGTAAAGGACAACATAATGGAGATAGAAACCATAGATAAATAAGGCAAGCAAAGATCATATGTCTCGAACTTAATCATAAGTACATTTATAAACAAATATTGAAAGAATTTCCTGTATAAATTTTCCTTCTTTAAATAGTCTGACACATACATTAATCGGTAATAGAATAACATTGGTAACCCTGTAAAATACTGAACCCTCTAAGGGTTTGAATATATATACAACAACCGAAATGATAGCGAGGGTTTATACCCTATCCACAAATTTACAAACAATACAACTACAACGAAGACACCAGTAACAGTCTGGGCTATCACGAAACCCCAAAAGCAAGATACTGGAAGGAAAAATACATAGCAATCAAATCACGACTGAAAGCCTCATGGGTTTTCCCTATATTTCATGGCTAAGGACAACAGGTAAATGACGAAGGTGTCCTACCCTATTACAAGCCATCAACATCGAGAATGAGGTGACGAAGCAAAGTTTCCCCAGGTTTGAAACCTACAAACAATAGAAAACAACAAAAGGGTTTTCAGAAATGGAAATGACGAACTGAAAATGAGAACAAAGAACAAAAAATAATTTAAGAAGAACAATAGAATTACCTGAAGAAGACTAACCCTTGAGCCAGAGACGAGGAACTAGTACAATACCGAAAAGGATTTCATTCCAACAAGAGAATCAAGAGAATTTACTTGCTCACCAAGGAGCTCAAAGGTTAGAAGAATGAAAAAAAATATTAACAGTGAAAATCGGAATAAAATATTTACCTGTGTGAAGATTTTTGAGCCACCCATAGAAATCGTAAAAACCTTGTTGATAGACAGAAACCAGTTTCAAGGAAATGAGTAGACCACTGGCAATGAAGAACATAATGAAAAAGAATCACAAACTAGGTAACACATAAGAAAATTATAGTATTCCCAAATGAATCGATACCTCAACGAGTAAACAAAAGTTCCAGAGGAGAAGTGGCAAAGGTTTCGTACACACAGTCAGAACTGGGCCAAACAAGCAGGTAGCCACAAAGTCGAAACCCCTGCCTTGTTTCCGTCTCAACATTGTTATGAAAGAAAAATGAAACAAGTAAAACCCTAAACCTTAAGTTGAATTCTATTTAGCCGTAAATGCTAACTGCGGTCACGAAAGTAAGGTCAAGTACGAAGGTAGGGTAAGGAAAATATGTTGAGTTAAGTCCATTAAAGATTTATTAATAACCAAGAATGTAGCACAAAATATCTATGAGAGTTAGGTTTGATATTTAATTATTTTTCCTCGAGATCCCCACCAATGGAGACTTATAGTGAATTGCTAGGGTTAGAAATATTAATCCTAGTGTTTAATATATTAAAATTAGAGTTTATAATTTTAAGGTTTATAATAATAATTTTAGGGTTTATTATATTGGGTTTTATAATGCTAGGGTTTTGTATTAAAGTTTAACACTCTGACATTGAAATGGTACACAAATCATTCCAAAAACACATTGTGAGAAACGTGTCTCAATGCAACAATGAATCTGACAATCATTGTCGTAATGTTGAATTAAAACATTATAAAATTAGGGTTTAATATTACAGTTTATAATACGCGTTTTTTAATAATGGGCTTATAATTGATAATAGTCAGATTTAATATTAGGGCTTATAATATTAATCTTAGGGTTTATATATTAGGTTTTATAATGTTGGGGTTTTATATAAGGGTTTAATATTGTGACATTAGAATGGTACAAAAATTCATCCAATGTCCCATTGTGACAAACAGTGTCTCAATACAACAATCCATGTCATAGTCACTATCACAATGTTACATTACATTACATTTTTATAATACAAAATCAAGGCATAATATTAGGTTTATAATACTAGGGCTTTTTAATATTAGGCTTATAATAGTAATTCAAAGAGTCTATAATATGAATCCTTTGTGTTTTTAATATTAATTATTTAGGTTTATAATATTAATCCGTTTATAATATTAATCCATTGGGTTTATAATATCAGGGTCTAATATTGGGCCTATAATTTATAATATTGAGGTTTAATATTAGGGTTTATAATATTAATCTTGGGGTTTATTATATTAGGATTTTTAATATTAGGGTTTAAAATTGTGACATTGGAATGGTACACAAATCTATCCAACATCCCATTGTGACAAATATTGTCTCAATACGATAATAAATGTGACAGTAATTTGTTGTAATGTTACATTACATTGCAATTTATTTAATGTCGTGTTGTTACGTTAAAACAATTGGCTTTATTATTAAGATTATAGTATTAGGACTTTTTAATACTGGTTATATAATATTAAGGGTTATTCTACTACCTCCCCATCGCTACCTCTAGAGGCATCCTCCACCCCATCCCCTACTCCCATGGTTCCTCCCCACCCTTAAAACCTATGATCCTGCTCCCCCACTGTGGATACACATCCAATAAGTTTTGGCCTTGTCCTGTCTCTCCCATCGATGTCCATTAAACCCCTTCGTGGGCGCAAATCTTATCTCTCACATGTTATACTTCGGCTTGGTGCTGAGGTTTCCTCGGGAAGGAAATCTTCATTAGATTTGGTTCTTATAGCAAAGAACACCCTTGACATGTTACCCCATGAAGTGCCTATCATTTAGTTGCAGCGGCATGGCTAGCTCGCCCAAAAAGATATCCCTCCACAGGCTATTTGAATCCGAGCCCATAGACATTATTTTTCTTCAAGAGACCCTCAGTGAAGCTCAACACATTATCTATATATGGAGGATTCTGAACCCAAGATGGGAATTCCTCACCCTAGATGCAGTCGGGAGATCTGAAGGATTGGCTCTGGGGTACAACCCATGCTCCATAAACCTACGGTCAGCCTGGGGAGGAAAGGGCTTCAATGGTATCAACATCTTTTCTGCTGAGTTGGGAATGGATCTCCATGTCATGAATATTTATGGGCCTTGTCAGGGGTAGGAGGCTTTCTAGAATCAACTCCTAAACCTCTCTATTACCTCATCTAACAATATCATTATCGGAGGTTATCTAAATTTTTCTATCGGATTTAGCAAGTCCTAGGGCTCATCGGCACAGATCGACCTACTCTCTAATACCATGAGAAACCTTTCAGATATCCCCATGAATAGACCCCTTCCCACATGGAGGAATGGAAGAGTTGGATAGGTGGAACTAGCTACAAGACTAGACCGTTTCATCCTCCAAACCCCAATGTTACAGAGCTTACCCCAATATAGCCAGTGGGTCGGATCCGGAGGTATCCCTTACCACTCTCCTATGTACCTAAAAATCTCTAGCACTCCTATTAAGCCCAATGCCCCTTTCAAATTCAATTCATCTTGGCTTCCGGACCCCTCCTACTCCAAATTGGTCTCTGATTTCTGGCTACAAAGCCCTCCCACTCAAGGTCTCACCTGGGTTGAAGGGTTTTGTCATAACCTTTTGCATCTCAAGAAACTAACTATCAAATTGGTAAAGGAGAAAATTCAAAGGGATGACTATACCCTCGCCTCTGTTGAATCCTCCTTGGCCCATCTTATGGATGACCAAAGCAGGGGTTTCTTAAACACATAAGCCAAGTCACATTTAATCGAATTAGAAAATCAAAGGGCTAGAATTCTGAAGGAAAGAGAGGAAACTTGGCGACTCAAGAGTAGAGCACTCTCGCTCAAAGCAGGGGATGAGAACACAAGTTACTTTCATAATTCTTCCAAGGGGAGAAAAGCCTCTAACACCGGCTAGAAAATGCCCTTGCGGGATGAAGGTATTGCTAAAACTTTCCATCAACTATCTCAGTTGGGCATTTCACACTTCAAACATCCATATAAGGAACCCCCAACCTCAAACCTTGCCAATATCATTCAAGTAGTAGGGCACTTCCCATGCCTTTTAGATTTGGATGCTGTAGCTGAGCTAACTGCACCTGTCACCAGGGGAGAACTTGAAGGAACATTAAAATGGTTCAACAAAGATAAAATCCCTGACCCAAATGGATGGTCCATTGAATTCTGCATAGCCTTTTTTATCTCATTGGGAATGATCTTCTCAATGGAGCTAAAGAGTGCAGGAAATCCAAAAAGATGTATGAGGTTATCAATGATACATTCATTGCTATTATACCAAAATCAAACTCCCCTCCATCCTTCAATGATTTCCTACCTATATCTCTCTGCAATACCCTTTACAAAATCATCGCAAAGATCATAGATAATCGCCTCCGTCCTATACTCTCCCATCACATCTCTCTACAACAATTCACCTTTCTTCAAAATCGACAAATCCATGAGGCCATAAGAACTGCTCAGGAAGCCATTCACTCTATCAAAACAAGAAATATGAAAAGAATTATCCTCAATGTTGACCTTGCAAAGGCTTTTGATCGTGTTAGTTGGCTCTTCATTAAGATGATTCCGATCCATCTAGGATTCCCACTCGCTTTCAGATAATGGTTCATGTGTTTCATAAATTTGACATCCTTCATTGTACTCATAAATGGATATGCATCCCATTTCTTCCGTGTCGAATGAGGACACCAGCAAGGATGCCCTATTTCTCCCCTTCTATTCCTTATAGTTATGGAGGGACTCAGTAGGCTCATTGGAACTGTAAAAAGAGAAGGCAGATTCAAAGCACTGAAAATGAATTAAATTTTCCACCTCACCCACCTCCTTTTCATTGATTATGTTATGATCTTCCTGGATGGCAGCATTAGGGACTCTACATATTTCCATGACATCCTTGCACTCTTTGAAAAATCCATAGGTATGGTCACAAATTAGTCAAAGTTTACTACCACTCTATCTCACACCTCACCTCAGGAGGATAGAACAACTCTCCATTTCTTCCATTATCAAATGCATAATCTCTCGGATGGCTTGAAATACTTAGGGTTCTGGATCAAACCCCATAGCTACCGAGTTGCTGACTGGATCTGGCTAGTGAATTAAATTGAGAAGAGACTGAAAATTTGGAATCACAAAGTCCTGTCTAGAGAAGGGCACCTAGTCCTTATAAAATCTATGTTGGAAGCCAAACCTGTATACTAGATGTCACTCGTCTAGATTCCTCGAGGAATACTTGGCCACATTCAATAGATATGTTGCAGATATCTATATAATGGACAAAAGGAAGGAAAACATTTTGCTTGGCTGAGCTAGAAAAAATTGCTCTACCAAAAAATATTAGGGGAGGTGGGGGCTAAAAGACCTGTCTGTTTTTGCAGAAGCCCTTGCTGCCAAGATGACCTAGACCCTCCTCACTTCACAAAATCTATGGACCACTGTGTCATACCATAGATACATCTGGTTGCAACAAATCTTGGACTGGATTCACCTACCAGACTGGCCTCGTTTGGGCATCTCTATAGTCTGGAAATCAATCCTACAAACTATGCCTTTCATCAGATCTGGTCTAGCCTACGCATAAACAATGGTAACTCAGTGTGCATTGGTATTGACCCATGGATAGGGGGGAAAACAGGTATTAGTTGCCACCTAACTTAATACAATATCTACAACATAGAGATACCACAGTGATTGCACATATTGTTGATCATTAGCGCAACACTGTCTTCAACCAGAAATGGAGGACAACCCCTAAAGTGGGCATTCCTATACAATGGCAATAGTACTAGGAAACATATCTAATGGAAATGATTGAAGTTCATATGCGTATAAATAACCATCCAGATGAACTTGTATGGATTCTTGCTGAGAATGGAAAATATACTCCAAAGCTAGGCTACACCCACCTTCTCTCAGATTGCAAACCTGAACTTTCAAAAGAATGGTGGCAACAAATTTGGAAATTGAAAACACCTCCGTGGACGCGCTTATTCATGTGGAGTGTGCTAAGCAACAAAACCCCCACCAGTGAAGCCCTCTTACATTGATCCATACATGGCTCGATCTGGTGTGTATTATACAAACAAGACTCTGAAACAAATGAGCATGTGTTTTTTCTCTGTCCGAAAGTCATCCAGTTTTGGCAAACAACAACTTAGCAACTCTCTATTCAACATACATGGCAGGGTCCATCTAAACTACAAGCCTGGAATAATTGGAACGCAACACACCAAGGCTCCAAGAAACAATGCCTTCATCTCATCCTCTTTTGGACTATTTCGCTTACCCGGAATCACATAATTTTCAATGATGCAATTGCCCGATGGCCTTTTATCATTGCAAAGGCTAAGGTATCTTATCATGACAGCCCTAAAGTTAAAAACTCCCACATTCATAGATCTACTGCCCCAGGATGAATTGACAAAACTAGGCCATGGGCATTTTTCGATGGAGTAGCCCAATCTCATGCATGTGGAGGGGGTTTCATTTTATATATCTCTGATCAGCATTTCTATAAGGTCCAATTGGGACTAGTTCAGGGAACAAACAATTATGACAAGCTAATCACTCTCAAACATCTGCTCCACATTGCACTAGCTCATGATTTCTCTACCCTTCAGATCTATGGGGATTCAAATATCATTATCAACTGGTTCAACAATAAAAATCAATCTCATGCTATTTCACTTCGAAATATTTTGGATGAAGCAACATTTCCAAAGCAATTTTTAATGCAGCCTCTTGTCATCATATATACAAGGAATTTAATGAAGATGTTTATAGGCTTTCCAAGGAAGGCACGCTACTACCTCGAGGCTTGTGGATGATCTCTAAACAGATGGGAGCATATTTCTATCAATATCACCACATGTCATATATAGATCAGGGGTACCATAGAGTGGAAATGCCCTAAAAATATACATTTTTCTGCTTTATCTTCATTTTCTTCTCAAAAACCATGTATATTTTTTTTGATGATATATAGATAAACAAACTAAATACCTCTACGAGGAATATGTACAGGTTTTATCACACTGAACAATCCTACAGGAAATGGCTTAGGACATCTATATTTTTTTTGATACAGTTTTTTGAAATGGCCATGGGCCAACAGACTTGCATATGTCTTGGCCATCTACTACATGTAATTTTTCCACATAATGAAAAATTACGATTTGTCCATTGGAAAAAAAATAAAAAAATAAAAAATATTATTATATTAATTTTCTATTGTGTTTAATATTTAACTAACTTATAATATCATATTAACTGAATTAACTTACTTTTTAATATATGATTACCATTAACCATGTTACATTACAACATCTATTAAAATTATATCATGCTTGATATAACGAGAATTAGTAAATATGTTATAATTGATGGAAATAGAATTAGCAAATATATCAAGCTAGTTAAGGTTATTGTTAAGATTGTAGTATTTATATGTTGATATAATAATAAAACTAGCACAATCACATAGATAACCACATTAGTAAATGTGGTTTATATATGTTGATAGGCATCAATGGTATGGATTTAATATTAATATTAATAAATAATATAATATAATAATATTACTATTAAAATAATAATTATTATAATATATAATATTATTTTTTATTTTTGTAAGTTTGGTAGATCATTCCCCTTTCATTGATATATAAGCAAGTTGCAATCACATAAAACTGGTTAGGTGGCCTCAACTTGCCTAGTGGGAAATCAAGTCTATTGGCCACCTAACTACATGATAAGTCATCCAGTAGAAAAAAGTGATAAGTATTTCTACCCAACCTATATAACTTTGTCTATCATGTCCTTGCCCATACTCTATTTTGCTATAAACATATATGACTTCAAACTAAAAAGTAAAATCTATATACAAAAGTACAAATAAAAAAATTAAAAAACAACTAACATTCTAATCATCTTGCTCAGTAGATGCAGATTCAAACGAAGTGGGATCCTTGGCATTGGAGGCTAGAAACATTATCTGTGAGTAAAGTCATGGGAGTTGTTTGTCGATGTAGCCGACGCGACCATCCTATTTTTTAATTTGGAATTGCGGCTTCTAGAAATCTTGTTTGTAATTAGGGAAGTCATGCACTGTTGTCACCATGCTCACTAAAATTTTCTCTAGAGCCTTGCCTAGGAAGATTTTCATAATCCAATACAGATACAGGTCTGCTTGAGCTAGCTCACTCACCCTTCAATATTCCCAGGTTGCAGCACCATCATGTGTTAATCCTCCATCTCTATCTTTGTTGTGCTCGCCTGGGAGTTCAGGTTGGCTTCCAATTCCTCAATCAAACTTCTAATCCCTTCACTGGTCCCCTCTTAGTATATATTGACTACTTCATGAATGAGGTTAGTGACTGGTTTCCTGCCACATCTCCTGCTTGAGGAATTGAGCTCTTACCTTTTCTCATTTGCCTGAGGCCTCCTACCTCGGCCTCTAGCCTTGACTTCCCTTGTCATTACAACATCATCCTAGTGCTTGGTCACAAAATGGGTGTTGGCAGGTCCCTCTGCAGGTGAGGGTATGAACCTAGAATCCCTTTGCACCCACGGCAACCTACCTCTCTGTGCACCTACCATGGGAGAAAGAAATTGTAATTGACTTAAAATTAAACTTTGTTTCTCCACACCTCGCAAACCTTGTAGCCAAGTGAAGTCCTCCAACACATTGAGACATTCAATCTCTTGACCCCTAGGCCCATTTTCAATAAAAGTACAGAAAAGAAATTGTGAGCCAATCATAGTGATCTTTAGAAACATTATAACAATTCCCAAACCCAGGGTGATCCAATAGCTCAACAATGGCCCCGTGGACGCTATGACATAGGCCATGGGTGCAAAGACTAGAAATCCAGCCAGCCAGATCATTACCATGTTGGTACCACCAGTATGCAGGGATGCAGGCTTACATTCAATCCCATAAAAATAATAAAGCATACCCTAAAATTAAAATTGACAGCAACCCAATCCTAGACACCCTAGTCTTCAAACCAAGCCAGACAACAACATTTCAAAAGGTTGACACCCCTGTCCCAGCTCCCAAATAGCCCCATTTGGGAGAGGAGAATTTCATAGCAAACTGACATCGAAGTTATTCCGGTGAGGCTAAAATACTGCTGCCAGAATACTGACTCCCGATGCTTTCACCAACCCAATTTACCCCCACCTAGAAATAAATTTTCCCTGTGCAGAACCCAATCCCAAAATGAGATAGTCACATGCATTAAGGAGGGGGAGAAAAATATGCTTACATACCAGATTACCCTCGACTAGAGCTAAAGAGTCCACCGTCTCTTTTAGAATCGTCGCACTTCACTGTTCGCAAATTCCCTCCTTTGGAATCGCTGCACTGCAATCATTTGGGCATGGAAACAACCTACATACCTCTCTAAACACTTGCCACCAAACTCAAGCCTTAACAGGATAAATCTACTACCTTCCACTACGTTGATATCCTTATGCATGCCGAGAGCTACTGCATCCATTGCCTCTAGCATGTAGGTGGTGGTGGTGGTGTACCTTGACGTACTCAACATTAAATCTATCTTGATGGGATCGCCCTCAAGGTCACACCACTATTGGGGGGTAATATTAGTATATTGTAAATATGATAAGCATTTTAATAATAATTATTATATTATAATAATATGAATAATATTATTGATAATAATACAATAAACCTAATGGATTAATATTTCTTTTTTCTACGTAAGACTAAATCTATTAATGGAAACATAATTTACAATGAGGCCTCGGCCTCTGTGGGTCTAGAACAACCAAATAACTAGTTTAAACATCAAAACTAAAGAGAGACTTCCCCGAGAGGGGAAACTAGTCCGAAGACGAGAAAAAAACAAGCTGCCCGTGCAGGGTTTACAGCTCCAAAACTTAGAATTAACTGTCATGGTGAATTTCCAAATTGTACAAGTATTTTGAAATAAACAATAGTAAAAGAAAAAACATCTAAAAAACAAAGCTGGGCAGGTGACTTGCTTGCTTGAGAGTGCTAGGTGTCTTATGACGGTGGCTTCTCCTCCACTATCAGACACCTATACTTGCCTGAATTAGTATCCTCTACCTACTTACTACCCGTATTGTCATGTGTCTCTCTAGCTTCATCCTAAACTCCTTTGGCTTTGCTGGTGGCCTTGCCACCCGAAGCCTTCGGTCTGCTGGTGGTCGAATGATCCTGGGCCTCCTACTGACTGCTGGTGCTCGGCACCTTTTGTGTAGTGTTGAGAGGCGGATGAACCAGGTTCTTCGATGGGCTATGTTCTGGGTCACTGTGTGTGTCAGCGTCCGCCTTGAATTCCATTGAAACAATGGATATAATGATAGGTCTATCCATGGAGCAAAGGAATAAAAATTGAGCAGACTCAGTGGCAGCACTTAGATTGGGCATCTAGGTGGCCTCATCGACTTGGGGAGCCGCACGTGGACGAGCTTGTCCCCTTCTACTTCGAGTAACCAGATGATTTCCATGGAAATGTGGTGTGGATGGGGTGGAGGGTGGGGAGGATGAAGGGGAAGTCAATGTAGAGGGAGATGGCGGAGGGGGGCGAATGGCTCATCTGCAGCTACCGCCTCGCTTGTTGCGCATGCAGTGACGATGTCACGACATATTGTTTTAAGCAGGGTGTTGCAGTGAGGAGTGAGCCGAAATGGTCAAGTTACAGATTGGGAGCAGGACGAGAGCAACATAGTTAACACTATAAATGATAGGGGGATTCCATTCAGGGATAGAGGCAGGTGTCGAGGCATCAAATTGCAAGGTGCAATGAATAGAGTGGGAGAAGTGAATACCATTTCCCAGGTCGACATAGCTGAGAAGCTTGCAACGCCACCCTGTTGCCATGCAAGAGCTTGCCTCTGCTATAGTAGGGTGGCAAGAGTAGTTCAGAGGCAGAATGGAGGTCTATCGATGGTGCAAAGCCACGATTTTAAGATTACAGGTAAGGTCTCGACCCATGCATCAAATTAATGGTGTCGGTCGGGTGACAGAGAGATGCCTTAAATTCCACATGTGAGAGCGTAGAAGACCATGTGCCTCGACCACCTACCAAACCGACGTCACATCCGCAATAAATCAACTTGAACCACCCACATCTGGGGACCCAACGAATTAATATTATAAACCAAATGTATTAATATTATAAACCTAAGGAATTAATATAATAAACCGAAGGGATTAATAAATCCACAGGAATAATAAACTAAATAGATTAATATTATAAAACCGAAGGATAATAAACCTATGGGATTCATATCATAAACCCATGGGATTGGTGTTATGAATCTAAGAGATTATAAACCCAAGAGATTAATAACCCCAAAGGATTAATATTATAATCCCAAGGGATTAATATTATAATCCCAAGGGATTAATATTATAATAGAAGGGATCAATAAACCCTATCGATTAATATAATAAAACCAATGGATTATAAACCGAGGGGATTAATATACCTGAAGGATTAATATTATAAAACCAAGTGAATAAGAAACCTAAGGGAAATGATAAACCCAGTGTACTAGCATCACAAACCCAAGGGATTAATATTATAAGCTAATATATTATAATCCCAAGAGAATAATCATAAACCCAAGGAATTAATATTATAAAACCAATAGATTAATATTATAAAATCTATAGATTAATAAACACAAGGGATCAATATTATAAACCCCAAGGGAATAATATTAAAACCATGGGTTTAAGAAACTCGATGGATTAATAAACCCAAGAGATTATAAACCAAAGGGATTGATATTGAAAACCTTCGATATTAATATTATCAACCCAAGGGAATAATAAGTGCAATGGATTAATATTAAAATCTCAAATGATTAATATTATAGAACCAAAGGATTAATAAACCTCGGGGATTAATATTATAAATCACTGGGATTAATACTATAAATCAAGGGCATTAATATTATTAATATTATAAACCCAAGGGATTATAAGCATATGGTATTAATATTATAAACCTTAGGATTAATATTAAATGCAAGAAATATAAACTCTAAGATTAATATTATAAACCCTATTATTATAGATGCTAATATTATAAATGATGAATGCAATATTAAACCTTAATATTATAAACCCCATATCAAAAATACCTACTATTACAAATTTAATATTAAACCCCAATTTTTTAATGTAACAATGCGACGTTGAATAAATTGCAATGCAATGTAACATTACGACAATGATTGTCAGTTTGATTGTTGTATTGGGTCAATTTTGTAACAATGCAACATTGCATATATTTTTGTATAATTCCAATGCTAGAGTGTTAAACCCTAATATAAAAACCTAACATTATAAAACCTAATATAATAAAACATAAAATTACCGTTATAAACTCTAATCTTAAACTCTCCTATTATAAATTATAAACTCAATATTATAAAATCAATGGATTAATATTATAAAACCAATATATTAATATTAAAAACCTAAGAGATAAATATTATAAACCCAATATTAAACCCTAATATTAAAAATTCAATATTAAAAATTCCTAACTTATAAACTAAATATCAAACCCTAGTTTTGTAATGTAATAATTCGATGTTGAATAAATTGCAATGCAATATGACATTGACAACGATTGCCATATGTGTTAATATTATAAACCCTCTCAATTAATATTATAAACTCAAGATATTAGAAACCCAAGAAATTAATATTTTAAACCCAAAGGATTAATAAACACAATGGATTAATATAAAAAAACCAAATGGTTAATATTATAAGCCCAAGGGAATAATATTAAATTCAAGGGTTTAAGAAACTCAAGAGTTTAGGAAACCTAAGAGATTAATAAACACAAGGGATTAATATATAAACCAATAGGATAATATTATAAACCCAAGGGATCAATATTATAAAACCAAGAGATTAATACGCCCAAAGGATTAATATTATACACCGATGAGATTAATATTAAAAACTCAAGGGATTAATATTTTAAAACTAAATCGATTAATATAAAAACCAAAGGGATTAATAAATGCAGTGGATGAATATTGTAAACCCAAAGGATTATTATTAAACCCTAAGATTAACATTTTAAATCCAAAATATTAGAAACATTATGACAATGATTGTCACATTGATTAATATCATAAACCATAGGATTAATATTAAACCCTAAGATTCATATTATAAACCCTAATATTATAAGTTATGAACCCAATATTAAACCTTAATATTGTAAAACCAATATTAAAAGTCCCTAATAATACAAACCTAATATTAAACCCCTATTTTTTTATGTAACAACGTGACATTGAATAAATTGAAATATAATGTAACATTGGGACAATGATTGTGAGATTAACTTTCGTGTTGAGACAATGTTTGTCATAATGCAACATTGGATAAACTTTTGTTCCATTTCAATGTCGCAATGTTAAACCCTAACATTATAAAACCCAATATAGAAAACCTAAGATTAATATTATAAACTAGGAAATATTGATCACTACTATTATCAATTGCAAGCCCATTATTAAACCCAGTATTAAGAAACCTAATATTATAAATTGTAATATTAAACCCGAATTTTGTAATGTTGCAATGCAACATTAGGATAATGATTGTTAGATACATTGTTGCATTGAGACATGTTTGTCAAAATGCGATGTTGCGAAGTTTTGTATACCATTTCAATGTCACAATATTAAACTCTAATACAAAACCCTAACATTATAAAACCAAATATAATAAACCCTAAGATTATTTTTATAAACCTTAAGATTATAAACCCTATGCTTGATATATTAAACATGAGGATTAATATTGCTAACCCTATCCATTCACTATAAGCCTCCATGGTCAACCATGGCCAACTACTATGGTTCAGTGTAGGTCACTTATAGATAGAACATGGTTCCTGAGGTAAGTATGGTTGACCATGGTAGTTATCTTAACAATTGTTGACAATGATGCCCATGTTGACTATAATTGACCATGTCAACAATAACCAATCATAGTTAACATTTGTTAATATATATATATTAATATATTATTAATGGTGCCATTAATGTTATACTAAACTCTTATTATTATTGTTTAAATATTTTATTATTTCTATTAATTTTATATTATGAGTTAATAATGTTATATATATGTGTGTGTGTGTCATAATTAAATATTAATAATATATTGATATATTAATCGTGTATTAATTAATTAGTATTACAATTATAAATTATTATTAATAGATTATTTTCTTAATTAAAATACTATATATTAATGTTTTGATTAATATATTAATGTACTAATTAAATAAATTTATAAATCCAAAGATTAATATTATAAATCCTAAGGATTAATATTAATGTTATAAAATCTAAGATTATAAACCCAAGGATTAATATTAAATCCTTAAACACTTAAACACTTATTAATGTTGAACAAACATTACCATGGTTCTTAAAAATTTTTTTTGTTTATTTTGATTGACCAATATGTTTGACCTAAGTTTCTTATGGTTGAATATGACCAACCATGGTTGTCAAAGGTCAACCATACTAAATAGAGTGAAGTATGATTAAAAATGACCAAGTATAGTGTGACTATTCATAACCTTAGCCATCCACTATAAATCTCTATGGTCAACCATGGCCATGCACTATGGTTCACTATAGGTCACTTATAGAGACACCATTATTCCTGAAGTAAGTACGATTCACCATAGTAATAATGTAATCATGTTGATTATTGTTGACCATGTTGCAAATGTTCACTATATTTGGCCATCTCAATAATAGTAAATTATGATTAAGATGTGTTAATATATAGATTAATTTATAGTTAAAACTTTATAAATGTGTATATTAATATAGTATTAATGTGTCATTAATATTTAAATGATCTCTTATTAATGTTGTTTAAAAATTTT
>APFE031123874.1:6869-59792 GCA_000404065.3 Pinus taeda | reverse complement strand
TCATTAATAAAGATGTTGAGATGCTGATTCATTCAAATCATACTACGTAGAAGATGATTCATTCAAATCATACTACGTAGAAGATTTATATTTCATTAGTTTAATTAAAATTACTTATTAATCTTATAATTTTTTAAATACATACAATTTTTTTAAATAAACATAAGAAATATGAAGCTAATGATATGTAATGAAAAATTAATATTGTCATTGGATTAAAATTAATACTATTTTTGTAAAAACAATCCTCACCGGAAGATAGGTTCTCTTCCATCTCCATTGCATCCCTAACTCTTCTCTATACCCATTTGAAATTGGGTCTACATTATACTTTGCGCATACCCAACTCAACCACCTCTCCCTCCTCTCTAAGAAAATGCGATAATTAAATTTACCAGCGCAGAAGCATAATTTACCAAGACGTGATGCAAGCTTCTAGGTTTGCACTCAGTACACCATAGTATATTGAATATCCGGAGATAAAACATTGCAATTCAAACCTCCCGCAAATCGAAGAAGCAGGTTTGGGATAGACAGATGGCAGGTTAACAGCTGCCACGACAAATGGCATTCACGACAAAGGGTGTGGCATTTAAACTCTCCTAATTGAAAAATGAGACATTTCGTTAACCAAACTCTTAATTAAGTTCGTCCATAACTCTTAATTAATTTAATCTAATAAATTTATAAAATTCGTTATCCAAGTTATTTTTCAATTTTAAAGAATTGAAATTCTTGCATCCCCAATTCCAATATAAACTACATCGATCAACGTAACAAGTAAGCTTTAGTAAATGTAATTGATATTCAACAGAATCTCTACGATATTTACGTTCGTGGATATGACACTTTCCTAACTATCACTTCATTCTAGAACCGACCATCGACCAATGCTCTCGGCTTCTGCCATTGCCTCCTTTTACTTCACGATATGCGTAGGCCCCAACATCGTACATCCATCCATGGAAAATATAATATCAAAAATGTGGTGAGCCAACTACCATAAAATGAGTTTTGGACACATATCAAAAATGTTGTGAGCCAACTACCATATATCAAAGATGTGGTGAGCCAACTACCATAACATGAGTTTTGGACACATGTTAGTGAATATGTCAATGCATTATTCGTTGTTTTTTTGGTTCGGTGAGTAGTCTATTTTCCATAGGTGTGGAGAAGGATAAATTAGTATATCGGATTAGACAATCCCAATCCCATCATTGTGATGAAGGTACTCCGTATTTGGTGATTCTTAGCTGCAATCTCGTTTATGTTGAATATTGGCGAAGGAAATGAACCCTCATTGGATCCATTTGACCTCCACCCAAATACACCTTTGAAGAAATTTGACTCCCATGGTACACGACATAAGTAGATGTATCATAACCAATAAGTAATGTATCATAATCGATATGAGATTACAAGATGCATTTACCTACATAAACTCCGAGTTAGAGGTAGGAAAATGATAAAGGTAGGTGTTTCAAAACATGTTTCAAAAATCTTAGATGTGATTTTCTCGATTAATATCCCTGGTTCATTTTAGTGGGGTATCTTTGTTTGTATGCTTAAGTGCTTCTAGAACTTAGTATTAGATTGTAAATATAATTGGATGATGTTAGTGCATGATGGCAGTTGATAGATATCATTGGATAACATTAATATTAATATTAGTGGATGAATGTAGTTGATGTTACTATTATTCATTTTAATATTAATAAAATATTATAATGATATTTTTAAAAAAATTAAATATCGGTCAAGAAAGAAATGATTTTTTTTTAATGCTTAATAAATTTAAGATTGATATAAACATATGTTGATTCATTATCAATTACATGTTACTTATTATAGGACATGTTCACCATCTATCAGACTCATTACTAGTTGCAATTTTATTTATATTTTTCTTGTCATTTTGTTATTGATTTGTTAGAGGTATTACACATCTAGGACCTTCATTACTGGCACATGCAGACACTTAGTTAGAGCATGGGACTACATGAAAGATCCTTTCTGCATGATTTTCTCCGTGATTTGCTCCTCCTTTCACTCCACAACTAGCTAGTTCTTCTGCATGATTTACTACCTGATTTACTCCTCCTTTCACTCTGCAATTGCATTAATATTTTAAAACTGAATCGATTAATATAAAAACCTAAGGGATTAATAAATGCAATGGATGAATATTGTAAACCCAAAAGATTATTATGAAACCCTAAGATTAATATTTTAAATCCAAAATATTAGAAACATTATGACAATGATTGTCACATTGATTAATATCATAAACCATAGGATTAATATTAAAGCCTAAGATTCATATTATAAACCCTAATATTATAAGTTATGAACCCAATATTAAACCTTAATATTATAAAACCAATATTAAAAGTCCTTAATAATGCAAACCTAATATTAAATCCCTATTTTTTAATGTAACAACGTGACGTTGAATAAATTGAAATATAATGTAACATTGGGACAATGATTGTGAGATTAATTTCCATACTGAGACACTGTTTGTCACAATGCAACATTGGATAAACTTTTGTTCCAGTTCAATGTCGCAATGTTAAACCCTAACATTAAAATATAATATAATGAACCCTAATATTAATATTATAAATCTTGATATTAAACCCCACTATTACAAAATATAAACCCAATGTTAAACCCTATTATTATAAACGCAAGGAATTAATATTATAAACAAAATGGATAAATATTATAAACCATTTGAACTAATATTATAAGTCGAATATTAAAAAGCCGTAATATTATAAACCAAACATTAAACCTTAGTTTTGCAATGTAACAATGTAATGTTGAATTAATCGCAATGTAATGTAACACTAACAATTATTGTGAGATGGATTATTGTATTGAGACAATGTTTTTCACAATACCACATTGGATGAATTTTTGTACCATTCCAATGTCACAATATTAAACCCTAATATAAAACCCAATATAGAAAACCTAAGATTAATATTATAAACCAGGTAATATTAATCACCACTATTATCAATTACAAGCCCATTATTAAACACAATATTAAAAAACCTAATATTATAAACTGTAATATTAAACCCAAATTTTGTAATGTTGCAATTCAACGTTACGACAATGATTGTTAGATACATTGTTGCATTGAGACATGTTTGTCAAAATGTGATGTATACCATGTCAATTTCACAATATTAAACTCTAATACAAAACCCTAGCATTATAAAACCCAATATAACAAACCCTAAGATTATTATTATAAACCTTAAGATTATAAACCCTATGTTTGATATATTAAACATGAGGATTAATATTGCTAACTCTATTGATTCACTATAGGCCTCCATGGTCAACTATGACCAGCCACTATGGTTCAGTGTATGTCACTTATAGATAGAACATGGTTCCTGAGGTAAGTATGGTTCACCATGGTAGTTATCTTAACTATTCTTGACTATGATTCCCATGTTGACTATAATTGACCATGTCAACAATAACCAGTCATAGTTAACATTTGTTAATATATAGATTAATATATTATTGATGTGTCATTAATGTTATACTAAACTCTTATTATTATTGTTTAACTATTTATTAATTCTATTAATTTATATTATTATGAGTTTTTATATATATATATATAATATATATATATATATATATTATATATATATATATATATATATATAATATATATATATAATATAATATATATAATTAAATATTAATAATTATTGATATATTAATCATGCATTAATTAATTAGTATTACAATTATAAATTAATTATTAATAGATTTTTTAATTAAAATATTATATATTAATGTTTTGATTAATATATTAATGTATCAATTAATAAAATTTATAAATCCAAAGATTAATATTATAAATTCAAGGATTAATATTAAATGCTTAAACACTTAAACACTTATTAATGTTGAACAAACATCACCATGGTTCTTAAAAGTTTTTTTTGGTGATTTTGATTGACCAATATGTTTGACCTAAGTTTCCTATGGTTGAATATGACCAACCATGGTTGTCAAAGGTCAACCATACTAAATAGAGTGAAGTATGATTGAAAATGACCAAGCATAGTATGATTATTCATAACCCTAGCCATCCACTATAAGTCTCTATGGTCAACCATGGCCATGCACTATGGTTCACTATAGGTCACTTATAGAGAGACCATTATTCCCAAAGTAAATATGGTTCACCATAGTAATAAGGTAGTCATGTTGGTTATTGTTGACCATGTTGCAAATGTTCACTATATTTGACCATCTCAATAATAGTAAATTATGATTAAGATGTGTTAATGTATAAATTAATTTATAATTAAAACTTTGTAAATGTGTATATTAATATATTATTAATGTGTCATTAATATTTTAATGACCTCTTATTAATGTTATTAAAAAAATTTAGCTGTTTTATTAATTTTATATTAATGTGTTATATATATATGAAACTAACTCAGTATTAATATATTATTTATATATTATATTTTAAATAAGTAATATTAAGTTCATAATTAATTATTAATAAATTAATGTTTTAATTAAAATTATTTATATATTATGTTTAAAACTAAAAAAATTATCCGTCTTCTATATCTTAATATATAAATTATAATATAAATGTGTATTATATCATTAAGTTTGTGTTACATTTTATAATGGTAAATATAATGTTATAAACCAACATTAATAAATATAAGAGATGAATTATTATGATTTATAATATTATAAACCTTAATAATATGAATGTTATAATAATATATAAATTTTAAATTTTAAAATTATAAATTATTATTATAATAATTTATAACCTATATTGTTTTTTTGTTTTTGTTGAAGCAAGAGAGGAACCTTCTATATCGTTAATAAATTACAGGATTTACATCGATTTGAGAACAGGCCCGAGGTAAAAGCCACTGTCCTGAACAAGAAGATTAGAACAAGGAGGCCCCCAACCCTTGGAAAGTGGAGCAGACTGAGCCCAAAAGTAACCCGCCCACCTAAGCAACTCCCATCCAAAAAGGGAAAACACGCTTCTCGCCAATTACCACCCTGCCTCATTAATCATCATCGTTGATTCTACGAACCCTATCTGATGGCAACGGTCAACTTCGCAATGGAAAGAAGCTCAACACTTAACTAGCCCGTCCACCAAACTACACGTTCCATCCCAGCTGTCGTTTCACTTCATATGATCGGATGGTCTTGTAACAAATCGCACCCACGAACAACATTGAACAATAGTGTGCGATGAGGGCGGTATTCCAACCGGCCCCATTGCCACGTGTAAACCTTTGAATGTGATCGCTACCAAATCGGGAAAACCAGAATCCACCTTTGGGGCTTGCGATTGCCAGAATACCACTTCCATGCCAGTAAGCAGTTTCCGATCAGAAAACTTCAGGTGGTGCAACCACTAAGAGTGCCAAACGATGCGGCCAATCTTCCAAAACTAGATGAAAAAGGAAACACCCGCCAAAGATCCAACCAGGGATGACTCTGAACTAGCCGACAGGCAAACACTTGAGGTGATGATGAAGTATGAGATACTGCTTTCTTCGTTCAGGGCAACTTTGATGCCCAACCTAGAGAATAATCCTGATCGTTGTCAACATAATCACTAACCTTGGCATATCTTCCCTCCTGAACCTTTTTTTCCAACCTTAAGCAACCCTCTGATCTCTGTTCATTACTAGTTGGTTTCTGTCATTTTGCTTCTATACTCTTCTATATCTTCCTTCGCCTGGTTGTGATAGAGTTTTTTCAAGTTGCTCTGCGCCATTGTGTTCCACCTCCATAAGATTGCACCGTTCTTGCAACAGACACCTTGGTTGGCAAGAATGTTTTCCAACTTGTTGGCCCTTCTTTTCACATGTCTAAATCTGAGGGTACGAAGCACTTGTAGATGAACTTGAATTCTCTGAAGAACTTGAGTTAACCTCCAGTGTTTTGTGACCTTTTTCAGCCCTGTTCCATTACTAATTCTCTTGGCTGCATTGATGACTAACTCTAAATATGCCTCTATTATGACGTTTTGGAAACTGTTCTATATCAAAAATTATAAGCATTGTTCCAAAGCCATTAGTTCTGCCATGTTGTTAGTGGCTTTTCCTAAGTATCCATGGAAGAGGGTAATTATTATACCTGCTTCATCCCTTAGAACTCCCCCAAAGGCAGCCTCTGCCGAGTTTCCTTTGGAAGCTCCATCAATGTTGTACTTTAAAAAACCTTCAGGGGGAGGATGCTAGAATTCCTCTATCGCCTCTCTCATGCTTGATTTCCTACCTAGGCCTTGAGGAATAAGCCCCTACGTGTCTAGCAGCTGTAGGATTCTTAACTCTTCAATTGAGGGAGGATTTTTGGGGAGATTGCTAACAGTGGTACCAACTATCTCCTTAAGTTGTTTTACAATCAACTTCACCAAGCTAAGAGAGTCAGTATTTACCTTTTTTAATATTCTTTTGTTCCTTTCTTTCCACGCATTCCAAATAATGAAACCCGCCAAGAGATCCCAGGCAGAATTGAGAATTTCATTATCAGAAAACTTATTCCTCCAATTGTTTAGGGTGTTACCAATACATTCTTTGTCTCTATCAGACTGTTTGAAGATGCTAGTAAAGAAATCCCAAATCTTGTCTATGAAATTGCAGCTGTTGAGAAGATGCTCTATGGTCTCCTCTTGGGTCTCACAAAGATGGCATCTGGAGGGTCCCAGCAGTCCCCTTTTTTTGAGGTTGTCCCAGGTTAAGATTTTTCGGTGGTTAGCTAACCACATGAAGAGTTTGATTTTCATCTAGCCTTTGTGCTTCCAAAGCTTCTACCAAATTTTATTTGGAGCTTGTGGTTCAAGATTAAGGAGAAGACCTTTAGCTTCCTTGATATTGAAGTTGCCCTCTTTGTTGTTACCCCATCTCAGTCGATTATGCCCTTTTGTTACTAGAGTTATTCTTTGATCCATCATTCTCTTAAGGGACTCAGCTTTACTGTTGAGGGTGCTATCCTCTCTGCTCTCTATTTTTTTCAAATTCTCCACTTTCTTGCATTATGCGGATTCTCCCAAAAGTCTTTCACCTTAACTAATCCTCGATTGTTAGTCTTTTTCCTAAGGCCTAATAATTCTTCCCTTAGAAAATTAGGTTCTTGTTGCCATTTGTCCTTCCAGAAAAGTGCCAGATCTCCCTCTCTGATTTCCCAGAAACTATTCTTTTGAACCACTTCTTTGTTCTCCCAAGCCTTGTTCCATATGTGGGAGCCTTTCACTGTTCCTGTCATACGTATTATATCAGAAGTCGGCTAGGAATTGGCATATTTTTCCTTCCAAATGCTTTCCCATTGAGCTTGAGGATACTTAACCCACCTCCACCAAAGTTTTGCTCTTAGAGCCTTGTTGGGAATCTCTAGATTGTCCAAACCTAGGCCTCCTTGGTTTTTGGGTTTCTAGATCTTTTCCCATGAGACCAAAGCCCATTTTTTCCTTATTTCCTCTTTGCCCCATAGAAAATCTCAATGAATATTCTGAAAATTTTGTAAGACTCCTATTGGAGCTGGAAGGACTGATAGCATAAAGATTGGGATAGCTTGGAGAAATGCTTTAGTAAGAACTAATCTACCAGCTAAATTTAGAGATCTGTTGGTCCATTTCCTGACCTTGTCTTGCATTTTAGTTGCTAATGGATCCCATATGCTCTTGTGTCATGGTTTAGCTGTAAGAGGAACTCCCAAATACTTAGAAGGAAGGGATTCTCTTTGAAAGCCTAAAATTATGGAGATATTTCTCTGGATGGCGATATGAGTGTTCAAGAAAAAGACTTTTGATTTGGTAAGGTTAACTTCCATACCTGTAGCCTTCACGAAGTCCTTCAAAATTTGTTTGTAATCTAGTGCTTTTTTAAATATGGGAATTCCCTATAACATGGTATCATCTACAAACTGTTGATGTGTCAAAACCTGCCCATTCTCTGAAAGTTGGAGTCCTTGAATTCTTCCTATTGCTCTTGCATGCTTGATGGATCGCCCCAAACCTTCCATCGTGAGGATGAAGAGAAAAGGAGATAGCAGATCTGCCTGTCTAAGACCCCTGGAAGGGAGAAAAATTTCAGAAGGAGAGCCATTCACCAAAATTGAAAAGCTGAAAGAGGTCACCAAGGCCATGACCCATCTGACCCAATTATGATCAAAACCAAACACTATGAGCACTTTTTTTATGTATATCCAATTTACTTTGTCATATTCTTTAGCTATGTCCAATTGCATGATCATGCCCGCTCTCTTGTTGCATGTTAACGAGTGAACCACCTCGTGAGCTTGAATTATGTTGTCCAGAATTTGTCTTCCTTCTACATACCCTATTTGTTCCCTAGAGATGATCATGGGAAGCAGGGATTTAAGTCTGTTAGCCACAACTTTGTAGATTATCTTGTAGACAACATTGCATAAGGCGACGGGTCTATATCTCTCTGGAGTTTGAGCATTATCTTGTTTTGGAATAAGGGCAATAAAGGAGGTATTGAGATCTTTCAAAATGGTCTTGTTCCGCCTGGAGTCTTCCATAATCTCCACTATATCGCTTTTGACGATATTCCAGCAGGCTTTACAGAAATCCACATTAAATCCATTCAGCCATGGTGCCTTGCCATTTGGCATTTCCTTGAGGACCTCACTGATCTCCTCTTTAGTTACAGGTCTGTTGAGATTACAATTGTCCTCTCTGGAGACCAGTTTGGGTATGTGTTTAATTAAGTTCTTAATGAAAGGTTCTCTTTCTGAAAAGTTTTCCTTGGCAATGTCTCGCAAATGTTTTACTAATACTACATCTATCTCCTCATGGGATTGATGAATTTGGCCATTTTCATCCTTGATCGAAGAGATTATGTTGTGAGTTCTGCTCGCAATGGTAGATCTGTGAAAAAATTTGGTATTACGTTCTCCTTCTTTCAGCCATAGTACCCTAGATTTTTGTTTCCAAAAAATTTCTTCTTGTTTGCACAACATTTCCCATTCCTATTGATATTTCTCTACTTGACCATTTTTGTCTTTATCAAAGCCATTCCTGATCAAAGCTTGATTGAGCTCTAGTATTTTATTTTCTACAATTTTTTTACTTGTGAAAAGATTGCCAAATTCCTTCTGGTTCCATTCCTTTAGCTTCTGCTTGATGTGTTTTAGTCTTTTATGTAGCAGGAGCATAGAAGATCCTTGAATTTGCAGGCCTTCAGCCCACCAGTTCTCAATGTTGCTGTTGAAATCTGGGTGTGGTAGCCATATGTTTTCAAACCTGAACGGTTTGTTTCTTGGGGTGCCAATGCCTTTGATCTCCATTTGAATCAGCCAGTGATCTGAGCCTCCAAAATGAAAAATGTCTGATATTATTTCCTTGTCTAGAAGCATGAGCTCTTTAGAGATCATGAATCTGTCTAGCTTGGAAGCTACCTGGGAATCACCTCCTCTTTTGTTGTTCCATGTGCAAACGCCATTGTTTGTCTCAATGTCCACCAGCTTCATGTTTTCTGAAAAACATTGGAAAGCTAAGGAGTCTTTGTTTAGTGCTCTTGTACCCCCTTGTTTCTCCGAGAGAGATCTAATCATGTTGAAATCTCCTCCTATAACCCACGGTAGCCCTGCAAATCTATTTCAAAGGTCCACTAAGGAATCAATAAACCTGATTTTGTCATCTAACCTTTGAGGGCCATAAACATTCGTAACAAGAAAAGTGTCCCTGTCACCTACAAGTTGCATGACATCTAATAAATAGTTTCTTGATGCCTCCGCATCTATAATACCATTTTTTGGGGATTCCAAACGATAAGGATACCCCCTGCTGTATTTTCTGCTTTGACTTCTAGAAACTCATATCTGCTAAGCCATTTACAATGGATTTGTCTTATATTTTGAATAGAGCATTTTGTTTCTTGGACAAAAATTATATCCGGAGTTACCTGCTTCATTCTATTATTCATTATTCTCTTCTTTCTTTTTCTTCCTAGACCTCTGATGTTCCAAGTTGTAAAATTCATAATTACAGATTGGTAAAGGAGTAACTGGTTAAATCTTTTATCTTACCTGAGTCTATCATGAGCTTTCCAAATTCCATAATAGCTCGTTCTGCTTTTTTCTACCCCTTTTTTTCTCGAGTTTCTTGGAGCTAATCCTAGTGTTGGTTTTACTACTTTTATTCCATGGTTGCCCTATCTTTCCATGCTGTTATCTTCGCTCAAGCACTTTTCCTAAGTTTTCCATAAGAATAACTGCTTTACTCGATTCCATTCTTCTTGTGGTAGAGATTCTACCCCACCAGTTGTTCCCTTACTCAAGAACCTTTCTAGATCTAGGTTTTCTCTGTCAAGTGTCAAGAATCTCTTGCAACTCATTGTCTTCCATTTCCATCTCACTCTGAGTCATTTCCTGATCCATATCCATCTCTGATTCACTCATCATGATCCCTTTCTGATTTTCCTTTACCTTTTCTTGATCCTATTCATCTTCCTTTTCCTGCTTATCATATCGATCCTTCCTTGATTTTCAACTGTTGTGTCTTCCTCTTCTTCAAGTACTTGGAACTGATTTGGCCTCACTATTTGGTCTCTTCTTTGGTGTTGTTTTGGCCCTTTTTGCCATTTCTACCTTTATGAGCTACTTTGTGAAAGCCCTTTGTTTATTTCATTGTGTTGGGATTGCTTTTGATCTCTGCCTTACTGAGAGGGCAACCTCTAAGAAGGTTCCCATGTTCATGACATTTTCGACATCTAAAAGGAATATGCTCGTAGTCAACCTTCTGCACCCATTCCTCATCATAAACCTCCAATATAACTTCGTCCTAAAGTTCTCAAAATAGGTCCATCTTTACACAAATCCTAGCAAAGGAGGTATATTTCCCCTTCTTGTGGCTTCAGAAGTTTTGGCATACCTCCCTAATTTATTGCCTATAGCTGTTAGTGATTCTATTTGCCAATAATCCAGAGGTAGTGAATAGAGTCTTACCGAAACCGGGATTGAGGAAAAGGTTTCGTGCTCCAGCATGAAGTTCATCATCCACGACCACATATAAAGCCCTATTGCTTCAAAGAATTAGGGCCCCCCTTCATACACTTTATCTTTGTCCTCAATGTTTGCAATCACCACAGTGAAAAAACCCTTGGATCCTAGATGAAGATCAATGCTTCCTTTAGGCTTCCAGTGGTATTTGATCCATGTTTGTAAAGCCTTTTCGGTTGGCCATAGTCCCATAAATTTGCATATGATTGCATAATTCTGCATGTGCTCCCTGTGGGCCTGCAGCTCTAGGATATTTAAGATTACTTTGGGAGTAATTTCAACTTTGGGCTTGCACGGTCCCTTTTGTTTCCTGTCTGTTGTTCCCTTTTTTTTGTCATTTTCCTCATTGTCTTTTGTGCCTTCATTTTTCTTCTCCTTGTTACTTACTGTTTCCTTGTCCCCGTTTTCTCCTTCTTCCATCGAGTTACCTCTGCCTGATTCCAGGGGTGTCTTGCCCTTGTTAACCACTACCTCTCTGAAGGAGGGAGTGGAGCTCCCTCCTCTGCAACCGTCCATGGTGAAACTCCCGCTTAGAAACCCCCTGCCTTGGTCTTCTGCGAACTCCCGTGCTCTCTCTCAAGATTCAGGTGGTTGCTCGAAATGCATAATCAATTTAGAACCTATATTATTAATTAATAATAATTTATTATAACTATTTGATTACAAAATAATATATAAATATAATTATAATTTGTTATTATAATAATTTATAATCTATAATATTAATTTATAATAGTTATTATATTAAATAATAATTAGTTATATATAATTATATATCGATATAAATTTTGAATTCTCATATCTTGACATAATATTTGGTAATTAAATAATACCACAAATAACTAAAGAACATTACAAACCTTAAAACATATTGTTATGAGTAGAATTTGATTTTTTTTTGTTAATTTATATTGAAATTTAAATAAGAGTCGTAACAGTTTAAGAAGATATAGTTTTTTTTTTCTATGTAAGGCTAATTCTATTAATAAAACCAAAAAATATGTACAAAGAGGCCCTGCCTTAACTGTTGTCACTAAAGTTCATCAAAAAATTCTAAACTGCCCCAGATTTGGGGAAACCAGTTGACATGGCAAAAGACCAAACATATAACCCGAGATCATAACCAGAGAAAAACCATACATAAGACCAGTACCCATGTTTAAGGCAAAAACCAGAGCAAGATTCAACACATCTCCACCTAATGCTACTTGCAAAATGACAAACCCGCTTATCGTCCATATAAACAACGAAAACAACACGTGAGTAAACCAAACCCGTCAGCACTAGAGGTCTAAGTTGGCACTTAGGTGGCCACAGATGCCACGCAACATCAATTGTTATCATCTTGGTTGGGCGGCTCCTCGATGATGAGGCAAGCGTACTGGTCCTAGTCTTTGGCCTCCCCCACCACGTCGCCCTTCACTACGCCACCTGGAGGCTCCCTTGCATGTTGGGTGCCACTCGAACTGCCAGCAAAATCCATCTTGATTGAAGCTCCTGCTGATCTGCCCCCATCATGCTGAATGTCACCAGCTTGAATATCTTCACCATGCAGATGGCCATGACTAACGCTCCTGTAGCCACGACCCACTCCCTGATTTCTCTCCTCCTGAGAAGGCACTACAGAATTTCTCACCTGAGCACTGTTCTGCTCATTTTCTTCAGAGAATACTATTGTCACATTGGTTGTAATGATGGGCCTGTTCAGGCTACTCTGGAACCTGAACTGGGTTGAGTGAGGGACAGAGCTGGGAAGCAAAGGAGAAATTGCAGTGTGGACCTAGATATCACTATGCGCAGCCATGGAAGCTTGCCCTTGACCCCGTCCACTGTGCGTATGGGGATAGTATCTGGGCGGCGACCTGGGAGGAAGGCGAATTCTCATGAGAATGAGGAGGGGAGGCATGAACAGAGCTCTGTGCTGCTTGAGGGCGAGTGCTGCCACCGCAGGTGCCTCCTTTGCGACTCCTCATGCGGTGACGGACCATATCAGTGAGGTTGGCATGCAATTCAGCTGGGCATGAGGTTGGGAAGGAGAACAGGTTGTGGATAGAGGGCTCTTGTGCCGGGTTTATAGGGCAATGCCTGGAATGGGAATAATGGTGCCCATTTCCGAGGTCAATGCAGCAGAGAAGCCAACATCAGCTTCTAGTGACAGTTTTGCAACAAGAATTCCGAGCCTGAGATGGACATATGCAGAGGGAGGGGGGATAAACAGAGGGTTCAAGAGGCTCCATATTATTTCCAGCAGCTTCTGGATCTTGGCCTGAGGGGCCATTTAGTGTTGCTCATAGGTTTGCCTACATTCGTCTTAGGTGAGCGTTGAACAGAGCGCTACCCACCATTTGGCAGGTCCGATCGCCGACGGTCCGGTGGGTGGCCATTAATTGTCTTGGATTCCACTCGCATCCAGGTTAAGAAGATATAGTTTTAATGTAAATTCAAAATTCTATTGAAAATTTTATTTAAATTTAAAATAAAAAATCATATTTAGAAATCTGAAGCATAAAGGAATCCAACTCTTATAAAATACTAAATTACTTTAATAAAATACCAAATTACAAGTTTGAATTTAATAAATTTAAGATATGAATTTCAATCAATTATATAAAATTATATTAATATAATTAAGATTTATCTTTTAAATTTAAATTTAATTTTTTTTCCTTTTCTTTTTTATAACAAAAACGGTTATGAGCTTTCATTAACTGGGCATCCAAGAGCCACAAATTCAGTTACAAAAGATGGGGTAGATTTTCTGCATGACTTTTCAGCCAACAAACTTTGCCATCTACTCTTAATAGTCTCTTCTATTTACATTTAACAAAGTGTGCTTCTGCTGCTAATTTCCCAAGGTGGAAGATACAAATAAACTGATGTAGAAGGAGACAAAAAAACATTTCACTTTAGGGAATTGGATCCCAAAGGATTTCATTGTATCTGAGAAGGGAACCAATGTCTAGCAGAGCTGCCTTGTTTGCCTCATTTTCTGCTTCTTTCTTGTTCGTTCTCAAAACATGAAAGTACTTCAGCTTCATGGACTTTGTCATACCTTTGATCCTTGAAATTATCCTTGCAAGCTACAGGTCTGTTGAATTGGAATTGGTCGGCAAGGCTTGGATGATCACCTGGGGGTCTCCGAAGACATTTGCCTCCTTATAGCCCAGTTCTTTGAGGAATTAGATTCCTTGGAAGAGGGCCATTGCTTCTGCTTGTATGCATGTGGAGTGGCCTAGTCCCCAAGCAAATCTATGCAGAGCTATTCCGTCTCGATTTATGATAATACCTTCGGCTCTTGCAGTACCTGGGTTCCCTTTAGTAGCCCCATCGAAGAAGAGAGATGTAAGAGTTTGATTGGACATCTAGATTTGGAATTCGTTTTCATTCTTTCTAACTTGCCAATCTTTGCAAGGAGAAGGAGAGTTGTTTGCTTTTGGAAATTTGAAGTTGAGAGTAGATCCCAGCTCTATGTCCTGCTGGCTTAAATTTGTGTCATCCCCTTTATCTTCCAGCCACTCAACTATCTGACATTTTGCTGCATTGGCCACTAATCTGAAATCTTGTTCCTTATTTCGAAAAATCCTTCGGTTCCTTTCCAGCCAGACTTGCCAGTTGGTGAGCTTTGGTAAAGCACTCCATGATGACCTAACTATTTTATTTTCTGGAGAATAGCCTGGGTATTTGGCCATCCAGCTCGCAAATAATTCTGGGACTGATGTTGGGAAGGTGAAGTTATGATTCCAGGAGCCTAGAAGCTCCTGCCATATAGAGGGTGTGTATCTGCATTCAATCATGATGTGGAGAGCAGATTCTGAATTTTCCTTACATAGAGAGCATCTAGACGGCCCATGGAAGCCCCTTTTCTGCAGCCTGTCTTCAGTCAGAATTTTGTAGTGAGAGAGGAGCCAGCAGAAGTGATCAACCTTAGGGATTGAAGGAATTCTCCAAATGCAAATCCAGGGAGCAGGGTTGGGAGGCACATGGGGCCTCTTGAGGTATTTGGTGTAGCCCTGGGCTACTGAGTAACCTGTTCGACTTGTTCCCCAACCTCTCACGTCATGCTTGTTTTTTTGAGCTGGAGCGAGCCCATGCAAATGAGTGATTAGTGTATTTATGACAGTGCGTAGATAGGATGGAACTGCGAGCTGCTTCTAGCCCAACCACGCATTTTCCTCCCAAGATGAAAGATCCCACAATGAATTTATGTTGGATTCTGACATTGAACACTGCAATTCAGGCATGCTCTTTGCTTCTGCCAGCGAGGGTCTATTTAGGATGTTGTCATTCCAAATATGAATACGCTTTCCATTGCTTGGTATCCATAATGCATGGTTCCTTATCAACGAACTAGTTTTGCTGATGAACCTGCTGAAAGGATAGTTGAATTTATTCTTGGGCTAATCCAGACATCCAGTTCTCGGTCCTCTAAAGTATTTTCTCCACAATGCAATTTGCACCCAGCCAGGATTTGGGACTATGATTTTCCAAATTATTTTGGCTCCCATGGCTAAGTTTTGGGCTCTGAGCTCTTTAAAATTCAGACCTCCCTCCTAAAATGGTCTGGTGACTGTATCCCAATTTACCAAATAAATTCTTTTCTCGTTTTGTTTGCCTCCTTTCCAGAAAAAAATTCTAATTAAATCCTCCGTCTCTTTTATAATTCTTACAGGTGCCAATAGAACCAAAATTTAAATAGAGGAAGGCTGCTGAGCATTGATTTTATGAGGACTAATTTCCCATCTATATTTAACTAGGAGGACCCCCAGGCCTGCAATTTTAATTTAAATTTGTCTAATAGTGACATCCAGTCTTTACTCAACGCCCTTGGATAGAAAATTGGCAATCCCAGATACTTGAAAGAAGACCAAGAGATTGAGATCGCAAAACCCAGGCAGCGAGAAATGAAGCTTGCAGTTGAGGCAGGAATGTTCCAGCTGTAGATGTGGCATTTGGCATTGTTTAGAATACTGCCCAAGACCTTACAATATTCTTCCAGTACTTCTTTGAATTTGGACGTTGAATGAGGTGTTGTAGCCCCCAGTAGAAGAGTGTCATCCACGAAGAGGGCGTGATTGATGCTTTTGACCCCTCTAGCTATGCACAGGCGAGCTATGTCTTGTGCTCGTTGTTTTCATTGTAGATAGAAACTCAGAACAGAGGCCTGAAGTACAAATAGAAGTGGTGACAAGGGGCACCCCTGCCTCAGCCCTCTAGTGGCTTTGAAGAAGTCAGCTACCCTTCCATTCACCAATGGGGCAATCCATGGCTCCGAGATGCAGGCTCTAATCCACTTGATAAAGTTTGACCGAACCCCATTTTTTGCAAAACCTCATACAAAAATATATGTCTAACATGATCAAACGCATTTGCAAGATCTAGTTTGATAACCATACCTTTTTCCTTTCAGTGAAGACTAGAATGGATCGCCTCTTGAACCAGCACGAAATTGTCCACCAATTGCCTTCCATGGATAAATCCCGCTTGATTATCTGGGATGATTTTAGGGAGAATCCTTTTCAACCCGTTGGCTATCACTTTAGTTATAACTTTGTACCCAATATTGCATAAGGAAATTGGACGAAATTTGCTGAAAGAGTTTGCTCCTTTCTCTTTGGGAATGAGGGCGAGAAAGGTTGAGTTGGTACAGCCACCTATCTTCTAGTAGTCTTGAGATTTTTGTATCATTTTGTAGAAATCCTTCTCTAGAATCTGCCAAAAGAACTGGAGAAACCTGGGCGTGAAACCATCTGGTCCCGGGGCTTTATCAAGATCCATTGCGAAGAGAGCTTCCTTAACTTCCTTTAGCATGATTTTGGCTTCAAGAGACTGATTCATTTTAGAGGTAATCATGCTAGGGATTGCGTCCGACAGGGCAACATTTAAATCAACTCCTGATTCTTCTCTATATAGTTGTTCAAAATGATCTGTAGTTGCCTTTTTTATGTTGATAAAATCCTTCAAAACGTGGTTTTCTTCTTTTATTTCGCTGATGGAGTTGCGGCCTTTCCTTGCTTGAGCTTGTTTATGGAAAAATGAGGAGTTTCTGTCTCCAGATTTGAGCCAGAGGCTCCTGGATTTGAGCCTCCAGTATTCTTCCTCTGCCAGACAGGCCATGTGGAAGCTTTGCTGAAGTTTGGCCTCCTTTTTCAACTCACCCTTAGTGATTTCAGCTATTTCAATATGAAGGTGTTGTCTTTCTAACTCACTTTGAATTTTTTTCCTTTCCCTTGTAGGATTTGGCAGGGTCTTGGCCCAATTTTTCAGCATGTTTTTAACTCTTCTGAGTTTTTCTTCCCACACAAAAAACGTTGATCCCTTGACTGGTTTTTTCCAGCAGTGTCTGATCTTTTCCATAAAATCCTTTTCTTTGATCCACAGGGAGTTGAATCTAAAAGGTATAGGTCTCAGATCCTTGGGGGTCAACAGTTCAAGGTTGATGGGCTTGTGGTCTGATATGCTGCTGTGAAGGATATGTGATCTGGCTCCTAAACCAAGAAGTAGAAAGGAAATTTGCACCAAGAACCTGTCGAGTCTTGCCGTTATGTGGCCCGGGCCAACCCTTTTGTTTGACCACGTATACTTGCCAATAACAAACTTAATATCTATCAGATCCCAATCTTGCATGAGATCTTCCACTAATTCTCTTGTCGGATCTCTAACAATACTGCCTCCTCTTTTTTCTGATGAGAGGAGGGTGAGGTTGAGGTCTCCGGCTATGATTATGTTCTCCAATTTTTCTAAATCTGCCAAGTTTTTTATGGTGTCCAACATAATTTTTTTTCACCTGCATTGTTAGGAGCATATACCTTGACAAGACAAATAATTTCCTTAGATTCTAGGTGTTGTAACTTTAACAAAATCCAATGGGTATTCAGGGACTTGAAGATTAAAGAGAACTTATTTGGATTCCAGAGTGACCCAAGTCCTCCCAATGCTCCACGGGCAGAGGTTGCTTGTGCTCCATCTTTTTTCCAAATTTTTCTACTTGCTTGGAGGAAGACTGAGTCCTCTAATTTAGTCTCCTGGATGAGAAGAATGTCCGGGGCTTCCAGTCTTATTAGACTATTCATAGCTTCTTCCTTGGCTTTGGAGCCCATTCCCCTACAATTCTAGGAGACAATCTTCATCATTTACTTTTGCTGTGGTGAGCTCCTTAGGAGCTCTGGGTTTGGATCCTCTTCATCTTCATGGTTTTAGCTATGAGTTTCTCTAGCGTTGGTTGGCTGCCCTGAAGCTTGTCTTTATATGTTTCTTGATCTCTTTTCTCCTTTGATGACATCCTTCCTCTTGTAGATCTTCTTGGGGTAGACTGTGATTCCCCTACTTCCCCTTCTTCCTCTGATTCCTCGGACTCTTGAGTTTCCTCTTCTTCTTCTGACATCTTCCCTTTGGATCTCTCTGGTACACTTATGGATTTAGTTGGGAAGACTGCTTTCGAAATTTCTGTCTCTTGCATATTCATGGTTTCAGATCCAAAGATCTCAAATTTGTTCCCTTGGCTTTCCAAGGGTGGATTTGGGAGCCTTACCCACACCGGGACCACAGAAGGCACATCCACCACCGGATCGAAGTCTGGCGTCCATTTGTTTAGATACAACGCCTGAGGGCCCATGAAGTAGGGGTCATTTCTGAAGATAAGATCCTTGTCCTCTTTGTCAGTGAATTCAAATAAGAAATATCCTCTTCCGAGGAAGTAAGAGGTTACCTTGCTCTTGATCAAAGGAGCCTAGTTCCTAGTAACCCAGTTCTCTGTTGATTTCGGGGAAGGCCAGAGACCTATAAACTGACCAACCAGAGCCCGATCCGCTAGAGATAATGCTACTTTAATTGGACCTTTAGGAGGGAGGGCGATCTCGGGGATATCTTCTAGCTTTTTCACGAACTTGCCAGCTTCCACGACTCTCTTCTTGGGCAGAGAGGCCAGCAAGGATCTGAAAGGTTCAACAGTGGAAGGCGGAGAAGGGGAGGAAGACCCCTAGGGGGGAGCTGGCTCCTCTATGGCGAACCAGCAGATCAAACCCTAGCCGACCGCAGCAAGAACCAGGATCCCTCTGCGGATTTGTCCGCAGGGATCGAAATAGGCCAAGCGCCGGCGCACACACAGTTTACAAGTTCCGCGGGGTACGGATCTCACAGGATGAAGAGCGGGAGCCGAGCGCGCGCAGAAAAATTCAATTGCAAGCATTGTTTAAATTTAATTTTTTTTCACTCCAATTAATATTTTTAAATTATTTTAAAAAATAAAAATAGATAATTTTAGGTTTGCTTTCTATCAATGTACATAATTAATAAAGATGTTGAGATGCAGATTCATTCAAAATCATACTACGTAAAAGATTTATATTTCATTATTTTAATTAAAATTAATTTTTAACTTTTTAGATATATAAAAATATTTAAAATGAATAAAAAAAATATGAATTTAATGTTATGTAATAAAAAACTAATATTGTCTATGGCTTAAAATCAATACTATTTTTCAAAAAACAATCTTCACCAAAAAAATATGTTACCTTCCATCTCCATTGCATCCCTACATCTTCTCCATACCCATTTGAAGTTCGGTCTACATTATACTTTGTGCATACCCAACTCAACCACCTCTCCCTCCTCTCTAAGAAAATGCGACAATTCAATTTCAATTTCATACATGCAAAAGCGCAGAAGCATAATTTACCATGATGTGATGCAAGCTTCTAGGTTTGCACTCAGTACGCCATATTGTATTGAATATCCGACGATAAAACAATGCAATTCAAACCTCCCCATAATCGAAGAAACAGGTTTGCGATAGACAGATGGTAGGTTAACAACTACCACGACAAATGGCATTCACGACAAAGGGTGTGGCATTTAAACTCTCCTAATTGAAAAAGGAGTTGTCTATAATGCGACTTTTTGGAGATTCCGGTGACGGAATCTGGCGGAAGAAATGAGGTTAAATCTTGATTTTTAGCAGTTAAAAAGGTTTTTTAACTACATATTTGGATTCAGTGCCCTGAAAAACCCCTGGGAGCCATTGATTGCGCAGAAACTAGCTATCAAACTTGGGATTCCAATGAATTGCTGCCGGATTTTGACCGGAAAAATCCGCCGGAAAAGCTTTCAAAAAGTCGCGTTATAGACTACTGCATTGAAAAATGAGACCTTTCGTTAACCAAACTCTTGAAAAGTGAGACCTTTCATTAACCAAACTCTTAATTAAGTTTGTCCATAACTCTTAATTAAGTTAATCTAATAAATTTATAAAATTCATTATCATCCAAGTTATTTTTCAATTTTAAAGATTTGAAATTCTGGCATCCCAATTCCAATATAAACTACATCGATCAACTTAACAAGTAAACTTTAGTACATGTAATTGACATTCAACAAAATCTCTACGATATTTACGTTTGTGGATATGACACTTCCTAACTATCACTTCATTCTAGAACCGACCATCCACCAATGCTCTCGGCTTCTGCCATTGCCTCCTTTTACATACGGCTATGCCTAGGCCCCGACATCGTACATCCATCCATGGAAAAATATAATATCAAAAACGCTGTGAGCCAACCACCATAAAATGAGTTTTGGGCACATATCAAAAATGTTGTGAGCCAACTACCATATATCAAAAATGTGGTGAGCCAACTACCATAAAATGAGTTTTGGACACAAAAAAAATGTGGTGAACCAACTACCATAACGTGAGTTTTGGACACATGTTAGTGAATGTGTCAATGCATTATTGGTTGTTTTTTACGCAGTTGTCTATAATGCGACTTTTTGAAAGTCTTTCCGGTGGGTTTTTCCGGTCAAAATCCGGCAGCAATTTATTGGAATCGCAAGTTTGATAGCTAGTTTCTGCACAATCAAAGTGTCCCAGGGGTTTTTCAAGGTGTTGAATCCAAATATCCAGTTAAAAAATCATTTTAACTGCAACAAATCAAGATTTAACCTTAATTCTTCCGCCGGATTCTGTCACCAGAATCTCCAAAAAATTGCATCATAAACAACTCCGTTTTTTAGGTTAGGTGAGTAGTCTATTTTGCAAAGGTGAGGAGAAGCATAAAGTAGTATATCGGATTAGAAATCCCAATCCCATCATTGTGATGAAGGTACTCCGTATTTGGTGATTCTTAGCTGCAATCTCATTTATGTTGAATATTGGGGAAGGAAATGAACCCTCATTGGATCCATTTGACCTCCACCCAAATGCACCTTTGAAGAACTTTGACTCCCATGGTACACGACATAAGTAGATGTATCATAACCAATAAGTAATGTATCATAACCGATATGAGATTACAAGATGCATTTACCTACATAAACTTTGAGTTAGAGGTAGGAAAATGATAAAGGTAGGTGTTTCAAAACATGTTTCAAAAATCTTAGATGTGATTTTCTCGATTAATATCCCTAGTTCATTTTAGTGGGGTATCTTTATTTGTATGCTTAAGTGCTTCCATAATTTAGTATTAGATTGTAAATATAATTGGATAATATTAATATTATATATTAGCGCATGATGGCAGTTGATAGATATCAGTGGATAAAATTAATATTAATATTGTATATTAGTGGATGAATGTAGTTGATGTTACTATTATTCATTTTAATATTAATAAAATATTATAATCATATTTTTAAGAAAATTAAATATGGGTCAAAAAAGAAATGATTTTTTTTAATGCTTGATAAATTTAGGATTGATATAGATGTATGTTGATTCATTATCAATTACATGTCACTTATTATAGGACATGTTTACCATCCATCAGACTCATTACTAGTTGCAATTTTATTCATTTTTTGTTATTGATTTGTTGAAGGTACTACACACCTAGGACCTTCATTACTAGCACATGCGGACACTTAGTTAGAGCATGGGACTACATGCAAGATCCTTTCTGCATGGTTTACTCCCTGATTTGCTCCTCCTCTCACTCCACAACTAGCTAGTTCTTCTACATGATTTACTCCCTAATTTTCTCCTCCTTTCACTCTGTAACTCGCTAGTTCTTCTACATGATTTACTCCCTAATTTGCTCGTCCTTTCACTCCTCAGCTGGCTAGTTCTCTCCAGAACTTGTTGTAGGGGTTGAGTCCTCTCATTGATCACCACTATGACGCATTACCTTGGGATCTTCACCAGTAATGCTATATCATGAGCATTGTAACCTATTTTTTGTTCTTTTGATACTTTTAGTGTTTTTGCTCTGCAAAGTTGTGTGTTCAACCTTTACTAGCTAGATTCATCTGTGCAGGTTTTATAACACATTCACATGGTATCAGAGCCCACAGGTTGCTAGATAAAAGGCGTATCAATACTTTATTTTGCAGGTATTATAGCTTGGAGATCGAATATCGACAGAAAAATGGATTTTCCCAAAGCATCGATCTTAACACCGTACAACTATCATGAATGGAAGGACCAAATGGCTCGATACCTTCGTCAGAAAGGGTTGTACAGGATTACCATGGCTGTAGAAGTGGAACCCACTTCATCCATAGAGAAATCCAAGTACCTCAACCGCATGGATGAGGCCCGCAGATCCATAGGCATGTGCATCTCCCCAGAGTTGTTGTTTCATCTATCTGCCTACAATACTCCCAATGATATTTGGAAAAATGTTGAAGGACTCTACGGGAAACAGGATGAGATGAAAGGACATCTGCTCGAAGTGGAGTTTCTCTCGTTGGATCCACAGAACTATGACAGAATTCAAGACTTCCTCACCAAATATAATGATCTATTGTTGCAATTCAAGGGTTGTGGAATTGACAAATCCAAGGAGAAAAGTCATCAAGTTCTCTCTATTATGTCAAAGCTTAGACTAGAATACTCTATATTTGTTTCTACATTTCATTTCGTAAGGCTCGCAACAGGTAAATCCTACACTATGCCTTCTCTCAAAGAGTTCATGGAGTCCCTCACTTTTGAGGAAGGTAAATTCATTGGCATGGGGAAAATCAAACCTCCAAAAGTGCATGCACTTGTTGTGCATGATGGAAGCCATAATAAAAATCATAGATTTGATTCAAATTATAAAAAATTAGCAGCAAAAATACAAAGGAAAAGCACATTCCCATCCAAAGAAGGAAGGGTACACCTAGCCTTTTAATGACTCCTCTGGCTCCATAAATGAGAAAGGGAAGAATGGAGACAAATGCACCTACTGTCACTGAGGATTCCATCCGGAATCCTCCTGCATGAAGAAAAAAATTGACCAAATGGAAGGAATCCTTCAGAAGCACAACCTTGGGGACCACATCCCTCAGGGCGCTGAGAAGAAAACCGAGGATCCTCCACATGGGAAAGGCAACAATTTTCATGCTTCAGTTGCAATTAACTCTTCCCCTAATGCATGGATTATAGGTTCTGGTGCATCACATCATATGGCTATTGCAAAGGAAGTTTATTCCTCTTTGGATGCATGCAAAGGACCTCCCATCCTCATGGAAGATGACTCACCTATTGAGGTCACCAAAAAAGGTAGAGTGGAACTTTTACACAGAAGCTTTGAAGATGTGCTTCATGTTCCAAAACTTTCAGTAAACCTGCTTTTAGTTTATCAGATCACTCATTCCAACACTGAAAAGGGAGTGGAATTCACTCTAGATGCAGTGAACATATACAACCTCCATAGCAGCTCAAAAATTGCAACTGGTGAGGTAAGCAATGGAGCTAGATTATATACATTTTCTGAATTTATTGAATCTGAATCCTCCTTATTGCTTACAGATGTTTGTGATAGTAGTAGGCTTTGGCACGAGACGTTTAGTCACTTAAGTTACAGGTATATCAAGCAGCGAAGTAAGCATGAGATGGTGGAAGGCTTGCCAAATATCAGTTTCTCCAAAGGAGTTTGTAAAGGGTGTGTCCTTGACAAACATTCTAGAGAAAAGTTTGACATCGGCAAGATTCACAGAGCATCCTCTCCTCTAGATCTAATCCATAGTGATCTCATGGGGCTTTTCGTCATCCTTCCATCAACAAAGCAAGGTATGTGCTTACATTTATTGATGATTTCTCATGGTATACTTGGGTGTATCTTCTCAGGGCCAAATCTGAAGTTTTTGCGCACTTTGAAGATTTCAAAGTACTAGTTGAGGCATAGTTAGAGAGAAAGATGAAAGCCCTTTGTACAAAAATGGGGGGGAATATGTTAACACAACACTTCAGAACCTTTGCCTTGAGTCTGGCATACAGTTGCAACACACAATTCCATACACTCCGCAATAGAACGAAGTTGCTAAGAGAAAGAACTGATCTCTCAAAGAGATGGATGCTTGCATGCTACTTTCTAAGTCACTACCTCATAAGCTATCGGCTGAAGCAATTAATTGTGATAACTACATCTAGAACAAATCTCCTCATAGGTCTGTCAAGGATCAAACCCCATTTGAGGCTTGGAGTGGCACTAAACTGGAGGTCACCCACTTTCGTGTTTTCAGTTCACAAGCATGGGCCAAGATCCCCTCTGAAAAGCAGAAAGCTCTTGATCCACAGAGCATTGAGTGCATATTTGTTGGATACCCTAATGGTGTGAAGGGATATTGACTCATGATTTCCTCTATGGATAAGCTCATTATTAAGCGAAGTGTCAAATTTGAGGAAAGTCTCTCGCATGTACCTCAATTGCCGCATGTAGACACCTTTTATCTACCTCATGTCTGAGATGATGACTCAGTACATTCAGATGCAGATACAGAGCAGGCAGATGCCAAGGTAGAGCATGCAGATGCCAAGGTAGAGCATGCAGATGCAGGGACAAAGTCTTCAGATACAAACCTAGTGCATGCATATGATGATGCACATCCAAGCCCTCATCAGGCTTCTAGCAGTGAATCAACTTCCCCTGTCATAAATTAGAGAACAAGGACCTTGAGTGAGATATATGCACAAGACCATCCAGCTGCTACAAATGGTCTTGTGGGGAATAATTCTGATCCGAGAGTTTATTGAGCCTCCTCTTGCCCTCACTTCCACTGAACAAATGCCATCCTGAAATTGTCATTTGGTTTAGTCTTCTGATCCGCAGTCTTATGTTGAGGCTGTTGGGCATCCCTCTTGGGAGTTTGCCATGGAGGAGGAGTATAACTCCCTCCTCGAGAACCAGACCTGGGATTTGGTCCCGCTTCCTTCAGGAAGGAACCTTGTTCATTGCAAATGGGTCTACAGGACCAAGAGTGTTACAGATGGGAAAATCACTAAACAGAAAGCCAAGATAGTAGCCAAAGGATTCCAACAAGTGCATGGCATTGATTATGATCAGACCTTTGCTCCAGTAGCAAAGATGGATTCCATACACCTTGCACTTGCCATTGCGGCTCCCTAGTGGTGGGAAGTACATTAGATGGATGTGAAGAATGCATTTCTTCACGGAGACCTATCTGAGGAGATCTACATGGAGCAACTACATGGTTTCACTCAGGATTCATCTTTGGTTTGTAGACTGAAGAAGTCTTCCTATAGCCTTAAGCAGGCCCTGAGAGCTTGGTATGCGAAGATGCATTCTTTTCTCTTATAAAAAAACTTCGAAAGATATAAGTCTAATTTGAATGTTTACATGCTCAGGACACATGATTCTCTTCTTATATTAGTTTTGTATGTGGATGATCTCCTCATCACCGGTAGCTTGGATTCAGCCATTGCTGCAGTCAAGAGGGTCTTGCATGATAAGTTCTTGGTGATGGACATGGATCCATTACACTTCTTTCTTGGTCTTGAGATCAGTCAGGATGCCATAAGGATCAAACTTTCTTACGCTAAGTATGCACGAGATCTCCTTGAGAGATTTCACATGACTAACTGCAAGCCAACACTAACTCCTTTTCTGTTTGGGCTCTGCCTTCGGGATGGAGGTGACACTCCATTAGTTGACAGTACTCTCTATCGACAGCTAGTGGGTAGCTTACTTTACCTCACCCACTCCAGACCAAATCTCTCATATGTAGTAGAGTCCATTTCCAGATACATGTAGGAGCTGCATGAGCTACACTGGAATGTTGCCAAGCACATCCTCCGATATGTATAGGGCACCATCACCTTCGAGATTCACTATGCAATAGGCACTACATTGAATTTCCTTGACTTCACAAATTTTGATTGGGCGAGCGAGAACATTGATCGCAAGTCCACCTCTGGATATTCACTCAGTCTAGGGTCTGGCCCTATTGGTGAGTTCCAGTATTGTAGCAATAAGGCTGCAACTCCTGGGCTACCTACTTTACTCTTATCAATCTGGCAGTTCGTAACAAACTTGGAAGCGACGGTGCTATATGCACAAGTACTAGTTCTTACTGCAGGTTGTCACTTGGTCAACCGACGCAAGATCCCTAGGAGCTCAAGCCAACTTCTGTGGATACCAGGAGAATCTCTATATGTGATGAAAGGAGAGAAATACTACTCTATAGATGCTACTCTAACTGCAGAAAGGAGAAAGACTGAAATGTAAAGCAAACCAAGTAAATCCTAATTAACCAATGAATCCTACTTTTGTAGAAAGCACTATGAAAACCATGAAAATAATGCCATTACCTACTCAAGGAAGTTAACAAAATCTAACTAAGCTATTTTTGGAGGTAAATGAGCAAAAAACATATTTTTGGACTTTTGTGTATTTTTATGTCAATTTGACATGCATGTGATTTATTGTTTGTGAAGGTGGAAGTGAATAGGTGGTGTTAAAGGGCGGCTTTGGGACTTGGGAGGATGTAGGATGGTGTGGTTGGGTCCTAGGAGGTCTTAGGTGGCCTTCTGGATTCTTTTCCCACACTCGGCCTTCAAAAGAAAGCCTACAAGAAAATCTACAGGAGGAAAAACAATGTTCTACAAGAGGCCAACAAGAGGAGGCCGAGAGCAGTTTTGGTTGTTTTGAGGGTGTGAAAGTGGGTGGAAAAGCTAGATGAAGGTTGGAGTGAAGTGTTAGGGTACCTAGGGTCTACCAAGAATCATTAGGAGAGAGAAAGATGATTGGATTTGCTCAAGGAGAGAGGAAGAAATTCTATGGAAAATGCATGAAACTAAGACAGAATTGAGGGGAGACTTGGGCGACTTGTAGGGCATGGATTGGATGGAGGATGGGATGGATGATAGGCTAGTCTGTTGCTAGAAGATCTGTGCTTCCTAAACAACTGACAGTCAACCAATGAGATTAAGCAAGCAATGGAATAAGTGCATCTAGAAAAACAGAGTTTTGCATCAAACTAATCTAAACTGTGATCTATGAAAGGATATTTTGATAACTGTTGCAAGAAAGGAAAACATCGAAGAAGATTATGGTAAATAAAGAAGTTAGCATGATGGAGAAGTTCTTAAGTAAAGCAAACTAGAATATTAACCAACTATAAAGTTGCAAACACTAGAAGTCCTATGAATGAGAAAAATTTGTGTTTTTGGGGCAGCAAGAGGGTCTTTGCCTCAAATCATGGTCCTAGAGGGAGGAAGAGAGGCCAAGGCACTATTGCTAGCCTTTTGGATCTTTTCTTTATCACTGCTTAACCTGCTATAGAAAGCACAAATGGAAGCAAACTATTGAATCATCAAAAGCAACCTATTCTTGACCGTAAAAGAAATTCATCTAACAACAACCAAATCTACAAACTAAAATAAAAGATACAAATACAAGTAAAGAGGAGCTTGGTTGCTTCGATTGGACCCTAACCCAAGAGCTTTAGCACTCTGAGCTAACTCAGTGCTAACTCAAAAAGGATTCCATCTTTATTTCAAAATAATAACAAGATTACATGGAACTGTCAAAAATAATAAGCTCGAAGTTGAGCAGAGTTTACATAAGAAAAAGTGCAACAAAAATATGACCCTAGTGAGGACCTAGGCCTCTCTACTTATACAAATGAAGCTACCAATAGCTTCCTTAAAATCAGGGAGGCTTGGCTCCCAAAACTCGTGATAGTCATCAGTTATCCTCCACTTGCTTGGTTGCCTACTAATGCATGACTTAGCTGCTTGTACTCCGCGCTGAATGAAGGGGAATTCGAAGTGAGGAGTAATAAATTAGAGGGACTCCCTCCTATAAGTCCTCTCCTTTGTCCACTTCTAGTTATTTCTACCATTTGTCCACTAGATCCTTGACTTTGACCACAAAATTTATCAATAATCTACATTAAACACATATTAGACCACATGGCATCATAACTAACTCAACTCACTCTATAATCATAAATATAATTAGAAAATCATACAATAATCTAAGAGAATGGTTGATTTGACTAGGTTAGGAGGTAAAATGAGCCCATATAATTACCCATTTATGAGGCTCATCATCACCCCCCTACTGAATGTGTTGCTCATCCTCTGAGCAACTTAATCCATCTCGTCATCTTTTATGGCCTTGGTGGCCTCCCTAGCATCCGATGCTTCTGATGTGGTCTCATCTTCCTTTTCATAGAATCCTGCCTTCCTGTCTATTTCTTCCCACTACTCCTTCTCTTCTTCTTCCCTTCTACCTTCCAACATGCCTAGCAGCAATGGGGGACTCAATTTGAGGCCAATCCAATTGACCTTCAGCCTCTTCATGGAGCGCCTATACATTGGCACTCTCCCCAGTTCCTCCATCCTCATTGGGGAATGATATTCCCTGATCTGCAGACTGTGTGGTAATGTGTTGCATCTCCCAATACATGCATGCACATAGTCATCCCCAAGTAACCTTTCCATATCCTCAAAATGTGCAATGGCTTGTACCTGATCATTAATATACCTAGGAGCAATGTGATGATTATTGGCAAGTAGGTTATGTGTGTTGATGAGTGCCATGGGGTTTAATGGCTTAGCTCTGATCATTAATGGCTCATTCTTCTCCTTTATCATCAACCTTATTTCTGATGCCCTTAACTCTTCATGGATGATCCATGAGGCCATGGCCATTAGTTGCAGGTCCCCTAACCTGGCATTAGGGTCCCAAACACTCATGTCTATGAGGGTCATGTTATGCAGGTAGAATTTTTCCATCTTTGCCTTATCTTCTGATGTGCTTTGATCACACACGTCCATAAACTACCTGTAATCTTGGAAAGGCATTATGCCTCTTTGTGCCAAAGTCTTTATCTAAAATTGCAACCATTGGTCCTTGAGATAAAGGCCATAAGATTTTGTTGCTATCCTATATTGCAATGCCTCCGTGAACCAGTTGGCCATGCTTGCAAGTTGGGTCTCTTTCTCTTGCAGCTACCTCCTTAGCAATTCATTTTTTGTTTCAAGTTGGCTTCTTGTAATTGCTTCTCTGTGTCTGACAACACTTAAATCTCTGCCCATTTCTTTGAGTTTGTTCTCCATATGGCCAATATTCTTAACCCCTTTGGATTTGGCTATTTGCATCCACCTATGCGTCCTTATCCTTTCTTTCTCTAATTCAAAGAATAGTGGAATTGCAAAATTTCGTGGAATTATTCTCCCCCCCTCAAGAAGACTATAGTAGGAGCCATGATTGGGCTGGGGATCAAGTCCTTGTAGCTCTATTTCTTCCTCCTTTCCCTTTGGCTATCCTTCTATCCTTTTCTCAAGCTTTTGGGTTTCCTGTAGTTTTGACAGTGTCTCCTGTAGAACTGTCTGTGCCTCCTATAGAACTATTTTTAGGTCCTGTAATTCTACCTTTTATTTCCATGTGGGAGATCTAAGAGTCCCCCTTTCATATGTGATATGTGGCTTAGGAGGGGATTATTTTCCTTGGGTAGAGGGTGAATCTTCTATTATAATTGGCACTTTTGAAGAAGGTTGGGGTTCCCTATTTTGATTCTTATGCTCTTCCTAGCCCTGAAATACATTGAGGTCTACCTCTTCCTCCTCTGTTTTGGCTTAATTAGTGTGTTGAGGAAAGTGAGAGCAGTTGCTGCCTCTCTTCCTAGAGTCTCTGGGGACACTTCTTCTTGTTTTGTCTTTTCTACCCCTTTTTCTCCTCCTTATGTTTCTCTTTATGTCTCTGTTTGCTCTGTTTCTTTAGCTTTCTCCTCCTCTATATTAGTTTCTTCCTCCTTCCCTTTTTGTTTTGCTAAGTCACCAGTTGCCTCTCCTTCTCCCCCTTGTTTCTCTTCCTCCTCATTGCTAGTAGGACTGATATCATAGGTTAAGGCTTTTATGTCATCTTTTGTTGTCATGTTTCGGAAGATTTCCCATGCTGTAGGGAGTGTAAATGTATGGAGGGCTTCTTCCACTAAAATTTTGATTAACCCATGGTGAGTGAGCTGATTTGAATTCCCTGCTTGAACTTTAGTGCTAGAGTCAATGAGAGATTATAGGAGGAAGTAGGGGATGTTGAGCTTCTGAGGGGCTAGAGTGTCCATGCCATATCTTAATTCATGAAGGGTTCTAAAATGGTAACCATAGACAATATTGTACCTCCCCTCACAGGAAATATATTTGATTATTTGGTAGATGACCTCATCCCAAGGATATGGTATGCTAGCCCTTCTCATGTCATTTTTATCCTCTACAGAGGTTTCATTGTTTTGGAAGAAGTTTTTCTCGGTAGCCTGACTAATTGGTTTTTCATCCTTACTCCAGGGAAATCTAAGAGGAAGGGTAGTAACCCTACTGATAAATTGAAGGGTTATCTCCATCGAAAGACCTCTAAAGGTGACAGTGGCATGTGTTCTACTGTGAGGGACCAAAGAGTGGGAAAATTCTTGAGCAATTTCCTCATCAAATCCTCAAAATTTCTCAGAAAAGTTCATCCAATTTGCTCTTGTGAACATGTCCACTACTTGGGGATGTGCATAGAGCCTGGAGGAGTTGGTGGGCTCCTTCCTCATAAAATATCCTGTCATTTTGTTTATGCTTCTTTGGGAATCCAAATGTGGAGAAGGAGACAACAATTTTTGAAGAAAAACAGAGATACAGAGAGATTGTGTTTTTTTTAAAGAAATAAACAGAAATTCTGTTATGTATTTCCTCCACCTAAAGGCTTTATTTCCTCCTCAAAATTAAACCACTGCTTTTATATTTTGATATTCAATGGGGGTATGCATAGAACCTACCTCCTCAGCCCAAGGATTGTGGTAAAACCCGTGTTTTCTCCCTGCAAAACAACTCACTGACCCTCTTGTAGAAAATTGTTGGCCCTCCTGTAGAATTCCTGTAGGTTCTCCTATAGAACTTGTAAATGCTCCTGTAGAAAAAGCCGAGAGCAAGAATACGGGAGAGATCAATGGAGAATGATGGTTGCGAGGCTGTGGGGGCACGAGGAGATTGCGGGAGCAGAGTTTCGAGGAGAGGATGAAGGAAAAGGTGGTGAGAGTGCTCGGGGAAGAGTACTTAATGCATTTTATGGATATTTTCGGCGATGGAGGGTGACTTGGCCAAGTGTACGTTAGCCATATTTGGACCATTGGTCCCCACCTGCCTTGTCATCATGGCCCTTTTCTTGTAATCATTCCTTATGATTGCATCGAAGTTCACACTTCCTGCACTACTTGTCCTTGACATCTTTCTTGAGTTTATTGTGCGCACATGTGGGTGACATCTTCAGAAGAGTGGAGTCAACTAGATGAAGGTGGCTAATTTAACTAGCCACCTTTCCCTCATTCACACTCAACCATATCATTACTTTTTCATGTCTTCTAACTACACAAATGCAAATAGAGGAGCGGTTTAGTTACTTACCTGAGATCCGAATGTATTTGCTTATGAAGTGTTGTGGTTCTTTCCCTCTACTGCATACCTTTGTTTCTTTTGTGGCATGTTGTCTGCTTGCTGATGTGTGGTTATGACTTGTGCAAGTTCTTCTCTAGCTAGATCTGAGCTTTAGGTGTCTTCTTCAACTTCCATATTTTCACCCTCTTGTTGCAGATGCTGGATTTTAATGGGATCAGTTGCTACAGGAATTCCTACAAGACCTCCTGTAGCTGCTTCCCCCCTTGAAACTTCAGTTTCTTTCTGTGCTTGGAGCAATAATGATGATTCCAGAGATGTAGATAGAGATGGAGAGGTAATAGGTAGGTTTCAGGTGAGGTTGATGGTGCTGCCTACTCTCTTATTTTTTGTTTCTTTCTTTTTCTTGATTTTTTTTTTTTTCTCTGTGTTTTTCTTGGACAGGAAGAAGAATGATGCTTGGGGTGTGATGCAAGCTTGGACATGATGGCAAGGAGGTTTTAAGACTGTAGGAGGATTTATAATTTTTTTTATGAAGCTTCCCTGTACCTGAAACTTCCTTTTCTATCCCTTTTTGGCTCTCTCTAATTCCTACAGGAGCCTCCTGTAGAAAACATAGCTTTTGAAAAATAAGCACACTGAGGTAAAAAAAATGCCAAGAATAATGGAGAAAAGTGTGGGAAGGTAGCATAGGTGCTGGTGTTGGTTTCAAGGCTCCCTTGGCACCTTCTTCTGCTTCCTGTAGTCCTCTTGCAAACCTACAATCCAACTAGAAATTCATTTTTCTTTTTCTTCTTTTTTTTTTTGAAAACAACTCAGGCGCCTCAAGGTGGATTTCACCCTAACTGTCTGCCCTGGGTGCCTCAAAGGGAGGTTTTCACCCAGGGATCTTATTTTTCTCTCTTATTGTTTTTTTGACATCACTGGGTTGCCTCAGAAGAGGTTTTCAACCCAATGATGGGACTCAAGCGCCTCATGGAGGTTTTCACTTGAGCCCTTATTTTTATTTTTTCTTTTTCTTCAGTGAGTGGGTGAAGTGGAGGCTAAAACACGCTCCACTACTATCACTATCTTATTCAAATATTCAATGAACTCTTACTTGGAGAGGGGTTTCTTGTAGAATTTCAACTGATTCCCATTGACAAGCATGGGGATGGCTTCATCATCAATGGTTCTGATCAGAATTGAACCATTGTCATTGCATTTATCCACAGTGTAGGCTCCCATCCATCTTGTCCTTAGCTTGCCCTTGAAATCTTTATATCTTGAATCATAGAGTAGTGCCCAATCTCCCTCTTAGAATTTCTTCTCCTTGCTATTTTTGTCATGCCATATCTTTCTCTGAATTTGAACTACCTCTGTATGGAGAAGGGCCTGCATTCTATGTTCGTCCAATCCATTGAGCTGAAGTAATCTTTCTTTCTGTGCATGGCTAAGGTCTAGGTCTAGTTGAGCTACCATGTTCAGGGTATCGAATTCAAATTCTATTGACAACAAAGCCTTCTTCCCATAGACGATCTCATAGGGTGTGAACCTTGTAGTGGTCTTCCATCTTGTATTTTAGGCCCAAGTGTCCTCAACTAATCTGCCTGCCTAGTATTTTCTGCTGCTCACTACCTTTGTCAGGATCCCTTCCAATGCTCTGTTAGTGACCTCCACCTTCCCATTGGATTGTGGATGGTAAGGGGTCAAATTCCTGTTCTTGATTCTATGATGTGTGAGTAGGTCTTCAATCAAATTGGAAGTAAACTGACTACCTTGATCTGTGACCAATTCTCTGGGATACCCGAACTTGTAGAATATGTTCTCTCTAAAAAATTCAACTACTTTTTCCTTTGTCACTGCTTTGATTGCTTTTGTCTTTTCCCACTTTCTCAGGTAATCGGTGAACACAATGATGTATTGCTTCTGCTTTGAAGGAGGGTTGATAGGACCCACAAAGTCCATGCCCCACTTGTCGAAGGGCTCAAAGGTCACTTGAGGTTGCATGGGCATCTCATCCTTTGGAGTAGGTTTCCCCATCCTCTGGCACCGATCACACTGGCTTGTATATCTCCACACATCCTGATGAAGAGTGAGCCAGTAGTAGCCTACTTGCAATATCTTGAAGGCAGTTCTTTTTGCTGGAAAATGACCTCCATAAGGCCCATCATGACAGGTCAGGAGGACGTCAAAGACTTCCTCCTCCCTGACATATCTTCTCAAGATCTGATCTAGGCCAAGTTTGAAGAGATCGCCCCCAATCCAGGTGAACGGGGCACTTTTCCTCACTATCTTGCTCTTCTCTTTTGAGGACAGATGTGGTGGGAATTGTGCTAAAACCAAGTAGTTTACTATATCAACAAACCATGGAGAGGGTACTGAGATAGCAAACATGTGTTCATTTGACATTTGGTCATCCACCATTCCTTCTTCACCTACAAGCAAATTTACTCTAGACAAAAAGTCAGCAACAACATTTTCTTTACTAGGCTTACCAATAATGGTCAAATCAAATTGCTGCAATAAAAGCAACCATCTAATAATGCGAGCATTCACATCTGGTTTGTTCATTAAATATCTAATTACAACATGATAAATGTGCATAAAGATTTGATAGCCTGTGATATAATGTTTGAATTTGTTTAAGGAATGCACAACAGTTAGGAGTTCCTTCTTGGTCATCGTATAGTTTAACTCTGCCTTTGATAAGTTTTTGCTTATATAGTATATGGCATAAGGTAACTTTTCATCAATTTGTCCCAAGGCTGCTCCTATTGCTTTTTTTGAGGCATCTGTGTGAATGTGGAAAGGTAGGGCCCAATTTGGGCCTTTCAGAATTGGGGCAGTCACGAGCTTGGTCTTCAAGGTATCTAGGGCTTCTTGACAGTTTTCTGACCATATAAACTTGACATCTTTACCTAAAAGGCCAAAAAAAGGAGAAGCTAGCTTGTTGAAATCTTTGATGAATCTTTGGTAATACCCAGCTAAACCTAGGAAACTTCTGACATCTCTCACCTTTTGAGGAGGTGGGACCCTTTGGACGATGGTAGTTTTGTTGGGGTCCAACTGCAGTCCTTGTAGAGATATTGCATGACCTACCACGGTCCCTTCAATCATAAAAAATTCACATTTTTTTGGACTGAGGGACCGGTTCATTTCAATACATTTGTCTAGCACTTTTGCTAGATTAGATAAGGCTTCCTGAAAGCTAGAGCCATAAGGAGTAAAGTCATCCATGTATATCTCTACTGCATCATGAACTAATTCAGAAAATACACTCAATACCGCTCTTTGGAAAGTGGCTAGAGCATTACACAAATCAAAAGGAGGGACACAGTATGCAAAGGTACCCCAAGGACAAGTGAAAGTGGTCTTATCTTGGTCTTCTGGGCTGATTTGAATATGATTGTACCTGCTAAACCCGTCTAGGAAAGAGAAAAACTTTTTCCCTGCTAGACCGTCTAACACTTGATCTATGAAAGGTAAAGGAAAATGGTCCTTTTTAGTGGCTTTGTTCAATTCTCGATAGTCGACACAGATTATCCACTTACCCTTTTTATTTACCACTAGCACCAAAGGAGAGACCCATTCACTATCAGAGATGGGATAGATGAACCCTGCATCAAGCAATTTCTTTAGTTCTTCCTTAACAATATCTTCAAGTGATGGATTCATCCTCCTTTGAGGCTGCCTGACTGGCTTCCAATCCTCCTTGATGTATGTATGATGATACATACTGAAGGGTGCACTCCCTTCATCTCCTTATAACTCCAGGCGAAGGCATCTAGGTGTTTTCTTAGCAAGCTACACAATTCCTTCTCCTGGGAACTGGATAGGGATGGATTGATTTTCTAGGTTCTTTCTCAGCCAAACTCTATATTCTTAACACAGAGAGGAGTGGAGTTGTCTACACAAAGATCAGTTGAGGGGTTGTTTTGGGTTTCTCTTACTATGTCCTCTAATGGTGATACACTGGGGGTGGATTCTGAATTAGATTTTCAATCATATCATACTCATATTGCGGTTTTTCCCCCATGACGATTTGTAATGCATAAAGCGGTGTAGAATAGACTTCATCCTCATCTTTCTCCTCCAACCAGAGAGGTAGATCATGTTCTAGCAAGGGTTGGGTAGGAGGATATAGGATTAACTGCTTGGGCATATGCCCATTCTTTATGGTCATGTTCCCAGCTCAACAGTTGATGTAGGCATTGGCAGTAGCCAACGAGGGTCTTCCCAGAATGAGACAATACCCAGTGAGCTTTTCCTTTGGCTAGAGAACAAAGAAATTAGCAGGGTACTCCCAAGAATTAATGGATACCATCACATCTCCACAATCACCTCAGGGCTCATGGTGGAGCAGTCTGGAAGGTATAGCCCGCTCGTGGTCTTCCTGAAGGATCCCTTGAGGTTGAGTTTGAACATTTTGTCATTTGTTATCACATTAATGGAAACTCCCAGATCAATCGAGGTGTGTGGGATCATGGTGCCATTGATGTGGACATCAACTACTGGACTTCCAGGGTCTAGATATTTTGGATAGATTACTTGCTCCAACATCAGGTCGGACAGTTGCCCTATGACATTGATGGTTGGGGCATCCCTATTCCGCCTTCCTGGATGCCTAAAAAACTTCTATATGATCAACATATTGTAGCTAGGCACATCTTTTATGGCTTGGAGAAGTGGTATCCTCACACATAAATGTTTCAATTCTCCTAGGAGTTCAGTTTCTTCTAGGGTAGACTGGACTATTGGGGATAATCTCTTAGGAAAGGTTGGATTTACTTTAGGTTCGCTTTCCTCTTTATCTTCCTCAACCTCCCTGGGTGGAGGCTGGCTATCTAGGAGAACTTTCCCGGATTGTAAGTTAATCTCCTGAATCTCCACAACATAAGTCGAGCATGATGGTTCCCCACTGTACAATTGTTGAGCCTGTCTATTGTTTGGGTTTGGATTTTGCTGGGCAAGCATTTGGGGTTGCTTTGGTGGAGCAGGAGGTAATAGTTGTGGTTGGGCAAGTGGTGGAGGCAAAAGAGCAGGAGGACAGTTGTATTGGGGCCTCTATCCCTGATGAGATGAATTCCACTAAGGCTACGACTAAGCATACGATTGAAATGAATGGGTGGCTGGTTGGGCATGATATGGAGATGCGAAGGACCAAGGAGGAGGTGTGCACTAGGAAGGATGAGCACGGGGGGCCCAAGAAGGTATGGAAGTGACTTGGTTGGGGTTGTTGTATGCCTGAGATGTCCCTTGCATCCCCTGCTAGTATGGTCTAGGTCCATGTGGCCTCCTTTGGTTTTTATGTAATAGAGTTGTTCAGTGACTCCCTCAACCCCTTGATATACAAATTTATGTTCGTGTAAGGAAGGGCACTTGTCTGTAAAATTATTTTCTTCACAGACTAAACAAACTTCTATAGTGTTCAATGGGCATTCATTCCTAGGATGCCTCCTGGTGCATCTAGGGAAAAAATGGCCAAAGCCCTCTCTACTTCCTATTATTTCCTTTTCATATGTAAGGTATCCATTTCCATGACAAGAGTCTGCAACATCTCACTCTTGAAGTCTTCCATCATGTTTCCAATTTCTCCTTTCATGGATGAGCTAGAGAAAGAGGTACTGGCTATGGGTTGACTACCCCTACCTTTCTTTCTAGCTGCTCTAGAATGGTTTCTAAAAATAGTCTTTATGTCCTCATAGGACAGTTGGTAGATGTCTTCCCCGACCAGTAGATGGAGGGTGTCTAAAAGATCTTCCTGAATTCCCCCGAGTAGGACCAGCTTTAGAGACTCAGGGTCAAGTGTACACCCAACCCTTTTGTAACTGAGTTGGAACCTCTCTTCATAGTCCTCTAGGGACTCATCACTTCCCATGGTCATTTGGAAAATTTCTTCCTTAGTATCTGTTGACCTACAATAGTCTCGATACTTGTTGTTAAAGGCTTGCTGCGTCTGAGCCCAAGTTGTGATGTTATTACCAGGTAATCCCATGAACCAGCATAAGGCTGCATCCTTGAGAGTATAAGGGAACAATTTCTACTTTTTCTCATCTTCTACATAGTCATAGGTTTGACAGATAACAAAAAACTCAAACAAAAAGGTGTCAAGATCTTCTACAGTTAAACCGTGGAAATGAGGCAGGGAGGAAGGACTTATATTCTTCATTTTGGTGTCCCAATTGGTCTCCCGAATGGGAAAGGTACCCTCTATTCTCTCTCCATTCCCCTAGCATTTCTATGTTCAGCCATTGGCTCCAAAGGAATCTTTTCTTCTTCTTATTCCCCTATAGGTTCTTCAAATATGTCTGGTTGTTCCTCTAAGGGTTCTTCTTGATCGCAGCCACTGAAGAAGAGAGAAGGTTGGCTCTGTGAAGTAGTGGGGGTGTTGGGCAAGAATTTTCCTGAGTTATATCTATTCCTAAGAGGAATGAAAGGAAATATTTTTGGTTGGTTTTTGTTTCTTTTTCCCCACACTGATGGTACCTACAAAACTGAAATGGATTGAACAAAACAAATGGAAACTAGCTGACATAAACTTGCTAAATGGAAATTTGCAGAATTGAACAAGAAAGTAAAGAAATGCAGAACTTGAAAGAAAAGAATGACTGGTCTACTATTTTGAAATGAAATTTGCATAATTGAAAAAGAAAGCAAGGAAATGCAGAACTGGAAGGAAAAGAAAGGACCGGTCTACTTTTGCTAAAATAAACTATTAGTAGAATGTTTGCAACAGAAAATAGAAGAAAGCAGTAATCACAGAATACTTTGACACTTCCCCGGAAATGGTGAAAAAATTATGGCGAGCACCAGTATTACAGTAATAATGCTGCAACTCCGGGGCTACATACTTTACTCTTATCAACTCGGTAGATCGTAACATACTTGGAAGCGATGGTGTTGTATGCACAAGTACTAGTTCTTACTGCAGGTTGTCACTTGGTGAGTTGGCGCAAGATCACTAGGAGCTCAAGCTAACTTCTATGGATTCCAAAAGAATCTGTATATGTGATGAAAGGAGAGAAAGAATACTCTACAGATACTACTCTAATTGCAAAAAGAAGAAAGGCTGAAATGTAAAGAAAACCAAGTAAATCCTAATCAACCAATGAATCCTACTTCTGTAGAAAGCATTATGAAAACCGTGAAAATAATTCCATTACCTACTCAAGGAAGTGAACAACATATAACTAAGCCATTTCAAGAAGTAAATGAGGAAAAAACATCTTTTCGGACTTTTATGTATTTTTATGTGAATTTGACATGCATGTGATTTATTATTTGTGAAGGTGGCAATGAATAGGTGGTGTTGAAGGGCGGTTTTGGGACTTGGGAGGATGTAGGATGGTGTGGTTGGGTCCTAGCAGGTCTCAGGTGACCTTCTAGAGGATTTTCCCAAGGTGGATGAAGGTTGGAATGAAGTGTTATGGCACCTAGGGTCTACCAAGAATCATTAGAAGAGAGAAAGATGATTGGATCTGCTCAAGGAGAGAGGAAGAAATTCTATGGAAAATGCAAGAAACTAAGGCAGAATTGAGGGGAGACTTGGGTGACCTGTAGGGCATGGATCAAATGGAGGATGGGATGGCTGATAGGCTGGCCTATTGCTAGAAAATCTCTAATGCCTAAACAACTGACAGTCAACCAATGGGATTAAGCAAGCAATGGAATAAGTGCATCTAGAAAAATAGAGCTTTGGATCAAACTAATCTAAACTGTGATCTATGAAAGGAAATGTTGATAACTGCTACAAGAAAGAAAAGCATGGAAGAAGACTATGTTAAATAATGAAGTGAGCATGATGGAGAAGTTCTAAAGCAAAGAAAAGTAGAATATTAACCAAGTAAAAAGATATAAACCCTATAAGTCCTATGAATGAGGAAAATCTGTGTTTTTGGGGCAGCAAGAGGGTATTCACCTCAAATCATGGTCCTAGAGGGAGGAAGAGAGGCCAAGGAACTGTTACTAGCCTTTTGGATATTTTCTTTATCACTGCTTAACCTGCTATAGAAAGCACAAATGGAAGAAAACTATTGAATCAACAAAAGAAACCTATTCTTGACCATAAAAGAAATTCATCTAACAGCAACTTAATCTACAAACTGAAATAAAACATACAAATACAAGTAAAGAGGAGCTTGGCTACTTGGATTGGGCCCTAGCCCAAGAGATTCGGCCCTTTGAGGTAACTCAATGCTAACTCAAAAAGGATTCCATCTTTATTTCAAAACAATAACAAGATTACATGGAACTGTAAAAATAATAAGCTCAAAGTTGAGTAGAGGTTACATAAGCTAAAGTACAACAAAAATTCAACAAAAATCTGACCCTAGTGAGGACCTAGGCGGCAGGCCTCTCTACTTATACAAATGAAGCTACCAATAACTTCCTTAAAATCAGGGAGGCTTAGCTCCTAAAACTCGAGATAGTCATCAATTATCCTCTACTTACTCGGCTACCTGCGAATGCATGACTTGTTTGCTTGTACTTTGAGCTAAATGAAGGGGAATTAGAAGCGAGGAGTAATAAATGAGGGGGAATCCCTCCTATAAGTCCTCTCCTTTGTCCACTTCGAGTTATTGCTGCCATTTTTCCACTGGGTCCTTGACTTTGACCACAAAATTCATCAATAATCTGCATTAAACACATATTAGACCACATTGCATCATATCTAACTCAACTCACTCTATAAACATAAATATAATTAGAATATCATACAATAAGCTAAGAGAATGGTAGATTTGACTAGGTTAGGAGGTAAAATGAGCCCATATAATTACCCATTTATGAGGCTCATCACCTATCTATTGGTCAAGCAATAAGCATACTGTTATTGCTCTCTCTTCAGCTGAGGCCGAGTACAGAGGAGTAGTCAACATCACCATTCAGGCTCTGTGGCTACAACACTTCCTCACTAAGTTGGGCGTCTAGTTCCACCGACCCACTGTCATCTTGCGTGACAACCAGAGCACTCTCAAATTTTGCAGGGACCTAGTACAGTGGTAGGGGACGAAGCACATAAAGATCCATGTGCACTAGATCAGAGACTTGGTACATGATTGGGTCATTGATTTGCAATTCTGTCCTTCAGTAGAATAGACTACAAACATCTTCACCAAGACATTCGCTGAGAAGAAGTTTCACTCTCTATGTAATCGTCTTGGAGTGAAGGACACAGTTGCTTAACAATTGTCTTTTCTTCCTCTTTTGTTTTGATTACATTGTATTTTTAGGGGGGGGTTCCCATGAGGTTTTCCCTCTTTCCTCAATTTTAGTACAAATTGCACTATATTTTGGGTGACCTTTGGCCTTAGTTGCCAGAGCCCATTTTCTATTTTTCCCCATAGTGGTGTTCAGGGGGGTGTTGGATGTACTACACACCTACGACCTTCATTACTAGCACATGCAGACACTTAGTTAGAGCATGGGACTACATGCAAGATCCTTTATTCATGATTTACTCCCTGATTTTCTCCTCCTTTCACTCCACAACTCGCTAGTTATTCTGCATGATTTACTCCCTGATTTTCTCCTCCTTTCACTCCACAACTGGCTATTTCTTCTGCATGATTTACTCCCTAATGTTAATTCCTCTCATTAACCACCACTATGGCGCATTACCTTGGGATATTCACCCAGTAATGCTATATCATGAGCATTGTAACCTATTTTCTGAATCAATCATTCTTTTTTGTTCTTTCGATTCTTTTAATGTTTTTTCTCTGCAAAGTTGTGTGTTCAACCTTTACTAGCTAGACTCACCTGCGCAGGTTTTCTAACACATTTACATCCATATCTTCTCCTATAGAAAAGTAGACCATATATAAGAATATTTGTCGGTACTCTTGGTTGAGTGAATTATAACTATTTTTCAGCGTTCCTCGTATGTCCGCGGGTGGTATCTTATGAAATTCATTCAATATCTCTTTCCAATATGTGTCATATCTTCCACAAAGAAGAGCCCCAGTAACTTTCAAAGACAACGACAATCCATCACAGGCCCTTACAAACCGTACCACCAGATCTATAAATCCTGGTGGTGGATGTCGTTGATTGAAGGCATATGAGCAGAACAACTCTTGGGGGTGTGCTCTATTCATCCCAGTGAGCTTATATATTGATGAATCTACTATTTCTGAACATAGGAGAGCATGCTTATCTCGAGAGGTAACTAGTATCAAGCTATTGGAACTAAGAACATCCCTAATTGATAAGAATGCATCTAATTGATCGGCCTTCTCTACATTATCTAAAACTATCATTGCATTACAACAAGCTAGGTAACATTTAAGGATTATCACACCTTGATCCACAATCTCAATTTTAATATTCCTGTGTGTCAAGTCCTTAATGAGCTTCATTTGCAAATCAGCTAGAGATTTTCTAGCTGCAGTTTCACTAACATCAGATAAAAAGAGGATTCATCATACTCAGAGCACCTACGGTTGAAGATCTGTTTCACCAAAGTGGTTTTCCCAATATCACCAACACCTACAATTCCCACAACCCTGGCCTGGACATCACTCTCCTGCCCCTGCTGTGAAAGCACTGTACTTTTAAAGTCTTGTAGTTTATCATCCAAACCAGTTGGATATTTAGCCACAAAAAGTGGTGTTTTTGGAACTTTTTTCAATATGCTTCGCACAACTTCGTCCAAGAGCTCTTGCTCATTCCTGGATGAATAAAGAATGAGAAATTCCTAGGTAAATATGAAGTGTTGGTAGAGGAATAAGGATAAAAATCACACATCGAACAACAACACATATGCACTATGATTTATTCTGAAAAACCACATGGTGGAAACATCAGAACATCCCCAAAACTTGTGACATGGAAAATCCCCAAATTTGGTCAGATGTAATAGGATATACTCAATACCATAGATCTGTCACTGATTCAAAGTACCCGAAACTACAATTGTTAACCTAATAACTTTAGCTTCTTCACTTAATCAAATTTAATTAATATCAAATACCGATCAAGGAACTAAAATGAACACGAAACAGTTAAAAATGTTTACCCATTAAAGCCCTTCAGTTTGCAACCCTTCAGATTTGCGACATGAGAAAGAGCAGCTCTCCAGCCTTGAATGGTAGAGGAGGCATGGCGTGGCTTCTCTCCATTATTTTGAGGGTCACTGCTTCTGTTCTGCTAGAGTTTTTTCAGGGCTTCAGTGTATGCTCCTTTTTTGTCGTTTCACCTAACCTTAGAAGGCTCGACATTGAAAAAGATTGGAACAATGGGAGCCCTGAACTTAAGCATAAGGACTAGTTCATCGAGGCACCATGTCGATTTCGCATAAGTCTGAGAAAAAATCACAATGTGCAGAGAAGCCACTCAAATAGCGGCTTCGATTTGAGACTTGATGTTGTGTCTAGCCTCCAGTTCAGGCCTGTTAAGAAATGACCACAATGCATGTTCACGAAGGCGCTTGTCGAGATGGCTAATGAAGGTGTTTTTAACATTGAGCCCCCGATGATTGATGAAAACATCATATCGGGTATAAGAGGTGGAGGCAGAAGAGGATAAAGCATCGTCCTTCTGTTGCAGTGCGGTGGTAGGTTTGCCATTAATGAATGGATGGACTTAAGAAAATAAGATGAAGAGGTGGGACAATGAATAAGATGAATAACTGAGGCAGTTATTCAAGACTGGAAGCAAGAAGTTGCAACCAAACCCTCGCCCCTTTGGCCAAACCAGTATTGTATCTCCCTATGGGTGGAAAGGATGTGGCCCAAAAAAACTACTAAGGTGGGGATTAGCACTCGTAATCAAAAGATGTAACAACAAGTTTCTTACTTGGAATATTCCCGGAGGTTTCTTGATTGAAATATTCCAAATAATTAAAATTTCCACCATCAAAAGCATTTTTCTTACTTCGAATATTCCCAGAGGTTTCTTGCTTGGAAATATTCCAAACAATTAAAAGTTTCACTATGACAACTCTTTATCTAAACCTACCTTTCACTTTTGTCACGGGAAACGATGGAATGTGCATATGTTTAGAGGTATTATTTCGCTTTTGTTGATTTTTCTTGGTTCATAATGGAAAGTTTTTATCTTTTGGTTTCTACGTATATCTTTTAGTATGCAATATCTTATTATACCAGGATATATTATATCTGTAGCTGTCATAATATAACAATTTTTTATTCATTTGCTATGAGTTTTGCTTTGACTAAAAAAATTTAAAATCTATCCAAAGTTTAACATTACGAAATTAAATTTATTATTTTTAAATCAAATATGATTAGTTTGAAATGTATTTCTTGTTATTATGTAATGATGACAAGAATTGACTTTTGTGTACTATATTATTAATTACGATGTGCTATATCACTGATTACTATGTACAATAAATATAATTAGTTGAAAAATACATAATATATTAATTACAGTACCTAAACACAATGGTTTGTAATAATTTCAAAATCCTTCTCATTGTGGAAGTATTAACTAGACCATTTTATCAGGTTATTGTATTTAATTTACAACAATAATTAAAAATATAAATTCGAAAAAATATGTAAAAACAACATATGTACAATTTGCACAAGTCTCATTATATCAATCTATACTCTAATGACATGACATGTGTACTATAATATGAACATTATATAAAAAAATTGTTATCATTCAATATTAAATAAATAATTATTAACTTATCATTCTCATCAATGTCAATTATATATATATATATATGTGTGTGTGTGTGTGTGTGTGTGTGTGTGTGTGTTTCAATCCTCTTGACAACAGTCGCCATCCGGCTCCTGCACTTGCGGTTAACTGTCTCTTTGGCGGTCTCGGTGGAGGTTCCAAGCATCATGGATAGTATGGATTTTGAGGAGGAGGTAGACCATTCCCAGGACCCGTATCACGAACAGTCTATCTTTCGTAGCCCTAACCCTAACTGCTCCAACTCTGAATTGCTACCGTTCTCAGTTTTGGTTTACCCTTCCTCTGCGCCAGTTGTTACTTTGCCAGGTTATTCTTCATCCACCTTACAATTTGGCTTGCTTTCCCTTGCTTCTCTGAGCCTTGACTTCCCTCCACTATCCCCTGGGACCCTAAACCTGCTCACCATTGTATCTCCACCATCGTTATCATTCGATCTAATCCCTTTGAGAATTCCCTCACCCCCATCTTGCCTTGATCCCCAAATTCTACCAAACCCTAGCACCCTCCCCCTAGGTAACTTCGAAACACCCGTGATTAGGGTCAAAGCAGTGACATAGCAGACTCAAGAAGGCATAGATCCACTGCAAGGTCACCCATCCGCTCCGTGGACTGGGAAGAGGAAAGTAAAGTGTGTGAAATCTACCTCAAAGGACCTCACAATCACATTTGGAGAGGACATCTCGATGGGAGAGGTAGTGGACAAAGCCAATACGGTACTGGTTGGGCATGTCAGAGGAAGGGCATACTTAGCGGCAAGATTAATAAGCCGAGTCAAGGAAATTTGGGGCAGCACTCTCAAAGAGCTACCAGAGGTTCGAAATCTAGAAAGGGGATGGTTTGCGCTGCATTTCTCCAAGGCAGACTACACAAAGCTAGTTCTTGCGAAATACTGGCACATTGAGATGGCATCGGTTCTACTCAAATGTTGGAATCCATTATTCGACTCAGAATGGGACCAAATAGGAGTCGACCCCATATGGGTTAGATTACCAGGGCTACCTCTACAGTATTGGTCTGAAGCAGTCTTTGTAAGGATTGCAAATGCCCTTGGTACATATCTAGATTACGACAAGACCTATGTGCAGCCAAGAATAGATCAATGGCTAGAATTTTGGTATATTTAGATACGAGGGAGGGCCTGGAAGAGAAAATTACTCTAAAATTGTGGCATTACCCTAGAGTCCAGATCCTGGACTGTGAGGGGGTTCCTTTTCTATGTAGGAGGCGCCACAATGTAGGGCATATCTTCAAGGATTGTCCTCTTCTCATGAAATCAACTGACCCTCATAGCTTTCTTACACCTCAAAAGGGCAAAGCAATAGTTAATCAGGGCAGCACTCCTATATCGGCTCATAGAGCACATGATTGAGGCGAATCCTCTAAAGCAGCGAATGCGCATCACAAAATGCCATCGCCTCCATTGACCCGTGCTAGAGATGTTGCTGCTGCAGAGGCTGCAAGAAAAGTGGGTACATCTCTCTTTTCTCCCCCTATCTCAAATGTTACTTATGTCTCATTTGCTTGAAGTGCATCATTAGATACTTCATCTGCATTGTATATGTCTCCTGCTATCTCTTGTGAGATCTCCTCCCCCCTCCCTTCATCTCCACCACCTCCACATCCTTTCCTTCTCCCCCTCCCTCCCCCCTGTCATTGTTCATGGATTGACCTGCTATGCCCCATTCATACAACCTTCACTCTCGCTTCATCTCGGACACCATCAACCATACTAGACTAGGTCTCACCTTCCCTGGGCCAGTAATTCAAGCGACTCGGGGCCGTAAATCTAATCTCTCAAAAGCCATTCTGAAGGCCAGGGTAGAAGTAGTCTCTGGAAAACAATCCACTCTTGAAGGGGTTCTTAGAGCGATGAACACCCCCGAGAGGGTTCCACCTGAAATGCCTCTCCTTCAATTGTAGAGGCATGGCTAGTGCCTCCAAAAAACTAGCCCTGCGGAGGTTAATTGATATTGAACCTGTGGATATTATCATGCTGTAAGAAACCATAGGAAACACTAATTGCATCAACCAAACCCTAGCAGCCATTAAACCTGGTTGGAAATTCCTCTCTCTGGATGTTGTGGGTAGATCATGGGGACTAGCCATTGGATATGATCCTCACTCCATAAATGTATCAGCCTCTTGGGGAGGAGTGGGATTTATTGGCTTGGACTTATTCTCGGCTGACCTAGGTATGACAATCAAAATTATCAATGTGTATGGACCTTGTCAGTGGAGAGATGAATTTTGTCAGCATTTCCTTAATATTGAAATCACAGTTGTTGATCAATTGATTATTAGGGGTGATCTTAACTTCTCCCTAGGCTTTGGGGAATCCTGGGGATCACAAGCTCAAGTTAACCCTATGTCAGAATTCTTCAGGGACACCCTGGATCTGCACAACCTCACTGATGTCCCAATGATCAAGCCCTTGCCCACTTGGAGAAACTAAAGAGTTGGGGATGCAACTCTGGCTAGAAGGCTTGATCGTTTCCTAATTAAAGTGCCTTTGCTTCAGCAGCTCAATAGATATAGACAATGGGTAGGGTCCAGAGGGATATCAGACCACTCACCTATTTATTGGAAATCCTAGGACCTGAAGCCAAACCAAAGTCTCCTTTCAAGTTTAATCATGTTTGGCTCCAAGACCTGAGATATATCAAGTTGGTCTCGGACTATTGGACATCCCATCCCATCTCTAATCACAGATTTGTGGCTGAAGGATTCTGTCACAAGCTCGCTCAGCTAAAACACATATCCATCACTTGGGCAAAGGAGAAAAAAATTGAAGGATGATCAGACCATATCAGCTATTGAAGCTGAATTGAATGAGCTTTTGGATGACAACAACAAGGGTTTTGCTTTTGCAAATGAGAAATCACATCTTATTGAGCTCGAACAACAGAGAGATAAGATCCTAAAGGAAAGAGAAGAAACATGGAGACTGAAGAGTAGAGCAATCTGGTTACAGGCTGGGATGATAACATAAAGTTTTTTCAGAACTTTGCAAAAGGAAGGAAGATAGCTAATACAATCAGGAAAATGCCTCTTCCAAACGGAGGTGTGGCTGACACTTTTAAAAAACTATCTCTTTTAGGTACCTCTCATTTTCAGAATCTATACAAATCTCCTCAAGAGGCCAATTTAGCTGATATCATCCAAGTGGTAGGCTACTTCCCTAGATTTGTAGGGAAGGAGGAAGCGCAAGGTCTCAATTCACCTGTAACGCTTGTTAAACTTGAAGGACTTTAAAGTGGTTCAAAAAAGACAAAAGCCCAAGAACAGATGGTTGGACTATTGAGTTCTATCTGGCTTTATACGATCTTTTGGCATATGACCTTCTTCAGGTTGTGGAGGAATGCCAGACTACAGGAAAATTGTACAATGCCATAAATTCCACTTTCATCGCCCTCATCCCCAAATCGGATTGCCCATCATCCTTCAATAACTTCCATCCCATCTCAATTTGTAACTACCTCTATAAAATTATATCCAAGATCATTGCTAATCGTATGAGACCTATTCTCTCTCATCACATCTTACCTGAACAGTTTGCCTTCCTGGAAGACTGTCAGATCCATGAAGCCATTAGCACTGCACAAGAAGCTATTCACTCTATTAGATCCAGGAAACTAAAAGGGATCATCCTCAATATTGATCTGGCAAAAGCTTTTGACTGGGTTAGCTAGCTTTATATCAAAATGCTTCTTATCCACCTGGGTTTCCTGCACCTATTCACTACCTGGATCATGGCCTGCATCTCCACGCCATCCTTCAGTATCCTTATTAATGGCTCTGCCTCTCCTTTTTTCCACACTGAAAGGGGACTCAAACAAGGATGCCCACTATCCCCCCTCCTCTTCCTGATTAACATGGAAGGTCTTAGTCGATTAATCAATCATGAAAAGCGAAGAGGCAGATTATTCGGGCTAAAAATTGATGATCAGTGCTACCTCACCCATCTCCTTTTTGTGGATGATGTTCTGATATTTCTCGATGGCAGCATTCGTGACTCGATAGCCTTTGACAAGATTCTAACCATCCTCTCTAAGGCCACTAGTATGCTAGCAAATCATGCGAAATCTACAATCACTCTGGCTCACATATCTGCACAGGAATACAGCTTTGCAATTCAACATTTCCCTTATAACATCCATCCACTTGATCAGGGCTTCAAATATTTAGGTTTTTGGATCAAGCCCCTGAGCCAAAAAATTGTAGATTGGATCTGGTTGGTAATCAATTTAGAGAAAAGGATCACAAATTGGTTCCACCGATTCTTTTCCAGAGCTGGAAGACTTGTGCTTCTCAAATCTGTCTTGGAAGCTACCCTGGTATTCTGGATGGCATTGGCATGGATTCCCAAAGGTACACTGGCTCGTCTCCAATAGATTTGTTGCAGATATCTATGGAATGGCTGTCAGGACAAAAGAGTTTTTGCATTGGTAAGATGGAGCAAGATTGCATTTCCTAAGAAATGGGGAGGATGGGGACTCAAAGATGTAACCCTATTCACACAAGCCTTGGCTGCAAAAATGGGCTGCACCCTCCTTACCAAAGAAAATCTATGGACATCTATCTCTTATCATAAATATATATGGCCTCACCAAATAAGGGACTGGATAAGGGTGTTGCAATGGACAAGGATATGCATTTCTTCGGTTTGGAAAGCACTTCTCCACTCTCTCCCTCTCATTCGCAATCACCTGGCATGGAGAATATATGCAGGCACAAAAGTGTGCATTGGCTTGGATCCCTGGAGAGGGGGTGGAGGCAGATGCCAACTCCCAAGAGAGCTCATCCTACATTTAAATCAAAGAGACATCAGGGTGATTACACAAATCACAAATCAGTGCAACTCCACTATTTTCGCACAAGCATGGAAATCGGCGTCTCAGCTCAACCTTCCATCGCAATGGCATCATTCTTGGAACAATTATACTTCCGCATTGATTGAGTCACATATCCATATTAAGGAGGATCCAGATGAACTCATGTGGTGCATGGCAGAATCTGGAATCTACTCACCAAAGGATGGTTATCAGAGTCTGCTACAAAACAAAAAACCTGAACACATGCAAAACTGGTGGAAGATCATATGGAAATTGAAATCCCCTCCCCGAACCAGACTTTTCTTCTGGTGCATTCTCTGTAACAAAGTTCCCACATGGGACTCTCTCACTCACAAATCCATTCATGGACCTCATTGGTGCATTTTATGTAAACAAAACTCAGAAACGACTGAGCACCTGTTCCTTAATTGCGATACAACAAAACATATATGGAGATTTTTAGTTGCTGAGATTTGTTTCACTCGAAAATGGAAAGGGGACAACATCTTAACAGCATGGGAAGCCTGGAACAACTCACATGCGGGATTGAATCTTCCATGCCTACCCTTGATTATTTTTTGGGCTATTTGGCTGGCATGAAACAAAATGCATTTGAGGACAATATGATCAGGTGGCAGAGCATTACAACAAAAATTGTATCCTCTTATCTTGAACTACCTGAATATACTCTGTCGCGACCTCGCAGAGCTCTTACACCTGATCCGATTGACCATTCCACTCCATGGGCTTTCTTTGATGGAGCAGCCCAACAACATGGCTGTGGGGGTGGTTTCCTTCTTTACCTCACTGAACATCAATACTTTAGAGTCAAACTAGGTTTGGGTGAAGGAACTAATAATTTTGTTGAATTGATCACTCTTCGTCATCTATTACATTTTGCACTTAGCCATGATTGTAGAGATATTCAGATTTTTAGAGACTCCAAAACTATTATAAACTGGTTCAACAATATCACAAGATGCCATGCACACACACTTATAAACATTATGGATGAAGTGAAGCTATTCAAATCTCATTTTAACTCCATTATTTGTCATCATATTTATAGGGAACATAACAACAGCATTGAAGGCCTTTCCAAGGAGGCCACACTACTACCAAGAGGACAATGGATAATTCATGAGCAGAGGGGTACTGCACAATACCGATATTATCATAGACCATACATATATCAGATATATCATTGGGTGGATGGCACCTAACTTTTTGATGATATGTATATATCATAGTTTTATTTATGCAAATCACCCTGCGAGGTGTATATATTTCAGAACACAGTTTATGAACTTATATAAATAGACCCAATCTAGTTTCACCCTACGTGGTGGATTTTGTTTTTTGTTACAACCATTCACAGGAATGGGTTTTGTTGATATTCTGGACATACTTCAAAAAGACAAGTGATGCATATGCTCACAAGCATATACTATATGTAATTTTTCAATATTAATGAAAGACTACGATTTTTCCTTGGAAATATATATATTTTAATTTCATATATATAATATATATATATATATATTATTATTTATATCTTATATATATATGATAATCATAACCTTTATCTACCAAAACTGTTTTATTATATTTAAAATTAATAAAAAAGTTAAACGAATTTCATATAAACTTCTTTTACATTTTATTATTGTTTGGAGTACATACAACACATCATGACATTAAAATATTTTATTAAACTAAGTGGCAGGAAGGCTAGCTAGTTGTGCAGCCTTGTTTACATAGTAATTTGTAAAATAAAAAAGATACAATTGCCAAAGAAAGAATATATTCAATATTAAGCAAAAATGTTATTAATGGATATTCATTTTACTTACATTGAAACCTAATTCCTAAATTTTATTTGATTTCTTAAAACAAAATTTATTTAATTTTATTTGATTTCTTAATATAATGTTAATAGCACAAAAATTAATTATTAAAAAATAAGAAATATAATATCACATATAAATGTCATTATTGGATGTTTATTCTCACATAATTCATTGAATCTTATTTGATTTCTTAATATATAGTAAATAACACAAAAAGTAGTTGTTATATTGGAATAAGAAATTTTATATTACAAAGAAATGTCATTAATGAATGTTTATTTTCTTTAATTTTATTTATTTTTGTTTTATCATAGGTGGTCCTCTTTTATGGTTATAGCCACTTTTATTTATTGTTTCTTCTCCAATAGCTTAAGAATTCAATATTAGAAAACATATATCCAATATTACAAATAAATGTAGTTGATGGATGTTCATTTTCTTTAATCTTATTATACATGCATTTTTACATTGATTAGCTATTGGTTGTGTTTGACCAAAAAAATTTACACCTCCTTCATAGTTTAATATTACCAAATAAAATATATTATTTTTTTCACATTATTTAAATTTATTTATTTAAAATCTAATTAGTTCAATTCTTATAACTCTTATTTTGTAAATATTACCTATGTATAAATATAATTAATAAAAAAACTATTATACAACCTAGTGCCCAACCTTCATGCTATAATGAGAATACCAGTGGTCAGTTGCAGCGTTGCCCTCCGCTTTCTCAAAATAAAACAAATTAATGAAGCTCTAATCATCATCGACAACATAAGAAAAAGCTCTCTTATAATTCATCACCAACCAAAGAAGACACCACCGCCCATTGGCTTTTACAAGTACTAAACATTATATCAAAACACGTCATCGCTTTTCTTCCTGCATATCGGATCTCTGTTGTCTTCACCGACTGTGGGTGGTGAGAAAGTGCAAGGCCATGGGAACCAACCGTATAGAATTTAAATTAAGTAGTTCAAATATTTTGTAGTCATTAGTTTGACCGATCCTTCGTTGAGTTCCCCTTTAGTGTATATTATGCATAAAAAATGGTTTGATGATCATTCTTTCAAATTTTCTGTGACATCAATATTATGTTTAATGGTCAATGAAATATTCCCTTGGGTCTCCCTTAATGACAATACTAAAATTGAGGAAGAGTTAGTTGAACACTCTTAGTGCACCTGCATAATGAAAATATTATGGTCAAAGGACCTAGGATATTGCTTAAAAAGAATATCATCCCCTAAATAACCCTTCCTTATGACCCCTTAGATTATATTATTATGCCTAACAAAGGGTTATTAGTTAACATATCCCCATTCATCATCTTGATAGAAATACTATGTGTGAGGAAGGGTCAATCAACCCATCCAGTCGATATTCTATGACATGAATACCTTCCTTGAGAAAAGTTTAGTCAACCCTTCTTTATGTTTCTCCTTCATCAAAATAATATGATGAATCTTTGTGATAAGTATAGAAACTCTAGAAGAAGAGAACATATCTCTATAATGGCTATGGAAGCTTGAAAAGGCATTAAGAGAATTTTGAGGTCAAAAAAGTGTCTAAAAACACATTTTTTACATGCATTTTCAAAAATAAAATTGTGGGTCTACTAAAAAATATGCGAAGTAGGCACTCATAGGATGCACTTGACATTTGAGTAAACTTATAAAGAGAAATTGAAAATATGATTTTTTTTTTTTTTTTTAAATCTCTCTTTTTCTTTAAAAGATCATAACTCTTATTTTATTATTTAAATTGTTAATTTATTACTTCCTCTAGGAGACCCATTTGATCCAGGTGGATATTGGTGGCCACCTGCCAAGTCCATATGGACCCCCATCATTGTTTCTCTCAGCATTTTCAGTTTCCTTAATTGTAGCACAACTTACTATTTTTAGTAGTTTTTCGGGTC
>APFE031123867.1:0-47898 GCA_000404065.3 Pinus taeda | reverse complement strand
TGCATTGGTTGGAATTACCACTCCTCAAACTATCAAGATAGAAGGACATATCAAGAAGAAAAAGGTAATAGTGTTGATTGATTAAGGAAGTACCCATAATTTTATTCATTGTAAGATAGCCAAGGAATTGGATTGCTTCCTATATCCAGCACCAGAGTGTCAAGTGATGATTTCAACTGGAGGAACCATAAATTGCTCTGAAAAGTGCCATAATATCAAGCTATCCATTGTAGAATATGAATTGAATAGCCCAATTCTTTCCATTCTAATGGGTGGTGTTGATGTTGTACTAGGAGTCCAATGGCTACAATCCTTGGGTACAATAACTTTTAATTTTCAAGAAATTTTCGTGAAATTTGTTCAGAAGGAAAGGAAGTTGAATTAAGGGGTATTACAGGGAGACTGAGAAAGATAATCACCTCTAATAGTATGACAAAGCTTCTAAAGAAGGAACAACGAGGTGTAATTGCACAATTATGTTCACTAGATGTTCCCACATCGAAATCATCTATTTCTCTAGATCTCCAAAAAGTCTTGGACAATCATTCCACGATATTGCAGACTCCTAAATGCCTACCTCCTATTCATGATCATGATTATGCTATTCATTTGTTTCCAAGAAGTGTTCCTCCAAACATAAGGCTGTACATATATCCCTATGCCCAAAAGAGTGAAATTGAACGTATGGTTGCAGAAATGCTAGAGGCTGGTATAATTAAACCTAGTCAAAGTTCTTTCTTTGCTCGAGTAGTATTGGTGAACAAGAAGGATTGATCATGGCGCATGTGTCCGAATTATAGGGAGCTCAAAAAGATCACTATTAAATATAAATTTCCCATTCATGTCATTGATGAATTATTGGATGAATTGCATGGATCAATTTACTTCACCAAATTGGATCTTCGTTTAGGTTATCATCAAATCAAAATGAAGACTGAAGACATTCCAAAAACAACATTTAGAACTCATGAGTTTCATTATCAATTTTTGGTCATGCCTTTTGGCCTTACCAATGCACCTTCTACATTTCAAGGTTTGATTAATTCCATTTTCAAACCCTTCCTTAGAAACTTTTTGTTAGTATTTTTTGATGATATACTAATCTATAGCAAGTCTTGGAAGGATCATGTTGAACATGTTGACAGGGTGCTCAAACTATTGAAGGAGAAACAATTATATGCAAGAAACTCCAATTGTTTCTTTGGAGTACAAGAGGTGGAATATCTGGGTCATATTATATCTCATGAAGGTGTTAAGGTAGACCCTAGCAAAATTAAAGCCATTAAGGAATGGAAAATCCCCACATCCATAAAGCATCTGCGAGGATTTCTTGAGTTGACAGGGTATTATCGCAAGTTTTTTAAGAATTATGGGAGAATAACAACACCTCTAACAACATTATTGAAGAAATATGCAATTTCATGGACTTTAGAAGCAATAAAGGTTCGCACATCTTAAAGAGGCAATGTGCCAAGCACCGGTCTTAGCTATGCTAGACTTCACAAAAATCTTTATTATGGAATTTGATGCTTCAGGAAATGGAATTAGTGCTGTTTTAATGCAAGATGAAAGACTCATTGCTTTCGAAAGTCGTCCAATCAAAGGAAAGTATTTACACAAAACTATTTATGAGAAGGAAATGTTGGCAATAATACATGCACTTAAGAAATGACTACCCTACCTAATGGGAAGATACTTCAAGGTAAAAATGGATCATGAGAGTCTTAAATACTTTTTAGAACAAATATTATCCTCTGAAGAGCAACAAAAATGGGTCACAAATATGTTGGGTTATAACTTTGAAATCATCTACAAAAAAGGGAAGCAAAATGTTGTGGGAGATGCACTCTCAAGAAAGGATGAGGATGTGGAAGCATTGTTGTGCGCCATTTCTATTATCCAACCAGATTGGATAAATAAAGCAAGGGATGAATGGAAGAATGATGAAGAAGTGTGGGCACCCATTCAAAAGTTACAACACGATCCCAATACATCTGATACATTTAGTTGGAAAAATGATTTTTTACAGTACAAAGGTCGCTTGTATCTATGTAAGAATTCCCAACAAAAACAAAATATTCTTATGGAATTGCACACTTCTCCCTTAGGAGGGCACTCATGATTTTTAAAAACTTGCCGCAGGGTTAGAAGGAATTTTTTTGGGATGGCCTTAAATTAGATATTCAAAATTTTGTGGAAGAATGTTTGGTTTGCCAACAAAATAAAGTTGAAACAATTAAGACCCCCTGTCTATTACAACCTTTATCCATTCCAAACCAACACTGGGAGGAGGCTTCAATGGATTTTTTCACGGGTTTACCCAAGTCCGAAGGAAAGAGTTTCATCATGGTGGTAGTTGATAGACTTATCAAGTATGCATAGTTTTGTGCATTATCACATCCATTTAAAGACAATAAAATTTCTACTACATTTTTGGAAACAATTCAAAAGCTACATGGAAACCCAAAGATTATTATAAGCAACAAAGATCCCATTTTCACTGGAATTTTTGGATAGAATTATTTTCTTGTCTCGATACTTAGTTAGCTCATAACTCATCTTATCATCCTCAATCTGATGGGAAAACTAAGATAGTAAACAAATGTTTGGAAGGATATCTTCATTTCTTTGTATTTGATAAATAGATATAATGGGCCAAATGGTTGCCTCTGGCTAAATGGTGGTATAAAACTTCCTTCCATACTTTAGCAAAAATGACCCCATTTATGGCACTTTATGGATACCATCCACCATCCATCACATAATATTTAAGAGAAAATTCTAAGGTTCAAGCAGTGGAACATCACATCGAGCGTGAACAACAAGTTCTCCAACTCTTAAAGTATAACCTCATGTTGGACCAGAATAGATTGAAACAACAGGCATATCAACATCGCAGTGAAAGAAGTCTTGATGTAGGTGACTGGGTATTCCTATGGCTACAACCATATAAACAAATGTCCCTCAAACAAGCTAAGAAGGATAATAAATTATCACCAAAGTATTATGGTCTATACAAGGTGTTGCAAAAGATTGGTACTATGGAATACAAATTGGAGCTTCCTGAAACTTCCTGAGTGCACCCAGTTTTCCATGTTTCATGTTTAAAGAAGGTTATAGGTGGCAAGCTCCCAATTCAAACAATATTGCCAGAACTTGACGAGGAAGGAAAAATCATATTGGAACCAGAAGCAGTCATAGAAACAAGAACTCGACAGTTACAAAATCGATCAATTTCAAAGTATCTCATTAAGTGGAAGAACTTATCTGCTAAAGATTCCACATGGGAGGATGAGAATTTTATATAGAAGCATCCAAAACTACTCAAGCATTGTGGAAAATGCATTTCGCAGGGAGAGGGGCATGTTAGGTCCCTATAATACTAGTGATTCTCCCATTACTATTGTCATTGTATCCCTTATTATTATTTTTGTGCCCCTATTGTCCCCATATTGTTATTAGTGTGCCCCATAGAAATCCACTATTGTTATTGTTGTGCCCTTATGTTATTACTGTTAAGTCGGCTTGATTATATTGTGACCCCTTAGACTCCTATATATAGAAGGGAGGTTTACTTATTTGTATCATCCAAGAACTGTTCATTTGTGTAATGTAAAGGAGGTTTCCCCCTTGAAGAGGTTGAATTATAAGGTGTTGATCTATATTTTCTTATTTGCTTGTCACTACAATAAAATAAAATCAAGGAAGACATCTCCACCATATCGTGTATTATTGCACAATTATAATTATAACAAGCGGGAGTATGAGTGCAAGTTCTGATGGATGTTATGCCAGGAAAGACCCTTGATAACGTTGTTAATATCCTACAAAAAGTCCACTACAATGGCCTCACATTCATAATTATTTATGGTCAAGTTGATGTTGAAGAAAACTGCACACAACTTCAAGGAAATAGCTTAGTTCCATTGAGCCCACCAATGATGGTTGTTGAAGATTTCAGTCATATTGACTTTTCAAGAGCAATACATACTATGAAATGAAATGAACCAAAGAAAAGAGATCATGCTACTTGTGGTAGTTCAAGAACTTGTATTATGAAGGAAATGAAAGAGAGTATTTTCTGTCTTCTTTTAGTTTGCATGGCTAAATTTTTTGTAGTGCATATCATTGTGTGCAATTCATGGAAACTTGTCTTTAGTTGTAAAGTTTCTAAATTTCAAGATAATTCTTTGCCCTTGCAGATCATTTTGGTGACTTGGTCAAGTACTTGCGAAGAAATATTACTTCTATGGTTCTATGTAGTCAATCATTCCACATTTTTATGTTGCTTTGCACCTTTAATGAGGTTGAAGGGGAAAACAGAATCTGAAGAGAATTGCAGGTAAGAGAGACATCTATATTTTGTATGTATTTTTCTTGTTTTGATCATTTGATATGCAGGTTGTTTTCTCTATAGATTTTGTTATATGTATCCTGAAGAGTACTTAGGTTAACTAAGAGGTAGCATCACATGATTTTGAGGGGTTAAATGTCTTAATACATTTCATAGATTTGTCAAAGTGGATATGCCACTGTGGTAATAGTTTCAATTATCCTGGACATCAAAAAGATGACAAATGTGAGCGAAAGAGGGCCACAAGGCACAACACAAGGTATGGCACTGAAGCCACTAAGGATGTTAATTCTAGACTGAGGAAAGATACGCTCACATCCACTTGGGGTTATGCACCTTGAAGCCAACTTCTACATTAACAAGGCTTTAGAAAAATACATTCATGTTTGGTTGTAAGACCCCCTTATTGATATCTAAGTATCTGAGAACCTATTTCTTGCAATGCTCAAACCTCAAACACAGAAAATATTCATGAGTACTGCATGAGTTAGACAATGAGGATAAATGAATGACTTTTGAAATCATTTAAGGCATATGTCATAAAAACTTTCTAACAAGAAATTGTTGATAAGCGTCCACAGGCCAATTCATCTAAACTAAGTTTTTGCTCGAAACTAGTATAATTGCACAGAATCCTCATCCATTTGTCAATATCCAATAAAAAAGGAATAATAGATTTTATGCCAATCGGTCCCAATAAGGAGTTTCATGCCACACTATTTGACCTAGGTGGGATAATTCAATTTGGACCAGTTGGTTAAAATAAGTAATTCGCGCAAATAAGATATTTCATTTTGGTAATAGTTCAAAAGTGAGTTTACCTTAAATCAATAGATTCTATAACAAATTAAGTAGTAGGTCCAGTTCCAGGTGCAATTGGTCTAGAGCCAGTGAATGATCCAATGACTTACTTATCAACAAAGGTAGAAGATCCAAATCGAAGTAGCCTTGAGCAATATATAAGTGAAACGATTGAGTTTGGGATTTGTAGAGATCATATAGTTCCATCGAAGTAGAGATCTCACCAACTACGACCAAGTTGTAATTCAAGTTTGATAGCCATAGAAAGAACTTTTAGTTGACCAAGTGAAAATAGGGGCACCACCACCCATAGCAATCTATAACGCTAACCACCATTATAAGCACCCTCATTTTGAGCTTCCATTTAGCTAGATATAGCCTATTTATCGATCCCATGCCAAAAATTATGAGCCTAAGGATATTTCTTGAAGGTGTGAAAGGTGAGGATGCTTTCTTCCATCTTGAAAGTGAAATAGTAATGTCAAGTTTAATAAGGTGCGGAACTGCAAGCTCATCGAAATATGCTGAACAAGAGAACATTAAAATGAAATAATAGGACAGAGACCCCATAATTCAATGCAAGGAATAAAAAATCACTAAAACGAAAAGAAAGAGATGGAAATTAAAGAAGAGACCACACGAGGGAAAAGTATGTGACTATGGAGATTGTGAAGAGGAATTAAATTCCATTAAATAAAATGTTGAGTCTTTTCTTTTGTTTAATGGGAGGTATTTTTTGAATATAAATAATTATTAATTGTATAAAAATTGTTAGGTATTTTTTTCACCAAATATTATTCAAGGGGACTTTGGTTGATTTATCAAAAGTGAATTATGATGATATCAAAACAAGCTTTGTGTGGTTAAAAATGTGCAAAAAAGTAGTAATGTTATGATAATGATCAATCATCATTTCCAATTAAATGTTTGGTTTAATAAGGATGACTAATTTATCGAGATTTTTTATCATGTTCAATAGAGAGAGTCAACATGGGTAAGGTAATACTTTGGCTCTCGCATGTTTTAGAAAATTGATATCTCTTTGTCCATAAACATTACGGGTGGAAAAATAACATAGGTTCTAGAGATAACTCTGTTTCAACTTAGTTATATCTTGAACCACAAATTGGTGTTGAATTCATGGATATGATAGAAATTTGGTGGCTTTTAGGGTAGTCCTGTCATGAAATACGAAGGGTAGACATCAAAATATGCCCTGTGTGGTCAAAAAGTATAGTGAAGTAGTAATGTCATAGGATTAATGATCATTTCCAACAAAATGTTTGTTTTAGTAAGGATAACTAATCTATGGATATTTTCCATGATGTTCAATAGAGGGAATCAACATGGGAAAGGTTATAGTTTGGCTCCCACATGCTTTAGAAATTGATCTCTTTGTCCATAAAAATTAGAGGTGGAAACAAATCCTAGGCTCTGGAGCTAAGTTTGTTCCAAATTAGATATATCTTGAACCACAAATTGTTGTTGACCTCATGGATGTGATAGAAATTTGGTGACTTGTGGGGTAGTCTCATCATGAAATAATTTTGTTACTTATTATCTAGTCATATTTTTTAATCCTAGACTAAATTAGTCATTCAGATAGTCACTTATTATCTAGTCGTATATTTTATCCTTAGACTAAATTAGTAATTTAAGTTAGTAATTTTCAGTTCAGTCACATAAAATTTCTCAAATTTAGTAGTAATTCACTTGAAATAATTGTAGTGACTAACTTTTTTAGTCACCTAGTCATTAATTTCATCATTTTCTACTAGTGAGAGAAAGAATGTCAAGAGCTGAGTGTGTGCTGTGGAGAGAAAAATGTTGAGAGTTGAGTGCATGTTGATGAAGAACAAAGAACAGAGAACTGCGTGGACTGTGAAGAGTTATTGTTGTTGAGAAGATTAGTGGGTTATTGTAGAATGAGTCGCATGGGCCAAGGGTTGTGAAGAATAGAGCTGATATCAGGCATAGTGTCTGGAAAATTATATAGAACATTCAGTTCCTATTTGAGTGTGCATTGGAGCCTACATAAAGGAAGTTGGTGCTTCCATATCTTGTGGGTGCTTGAGAAGTCTTGGGGGTTGGTGCCTCCTGCAAGTTGGTGCTTGCATAAATCCAAGGAGCTGCAAGTTGGTGCTTGCAACAAATCCGTGAAGTTGGTGCTTCAAATGGTGCTTCTCATAAGCTGGTTAGGGATCTACAAAAAGAGGTAGTTGGTGCTTCCTGCTTGTGTGTTCTAGCAAACAATCAAAGGGATTTAGTGCTTCCTATGAATGGGTGCTCACAAAATAGATTGATGTAATAAATTAGGTGCTCTTATTTTACATCAATAACAATAAACTTTCGTGTTTTTTTCTTTCGAAAGGGTTTCCACGTAAAACATTGTGTCTCTTGTGTATGATTCTCATGGTGTGTGCTTGTATGTTGATTTCATATTGCTTCTGATTATATGGATGGTTGAAAAGTTTGAATAAGAAACTAAAACTGGCATAAAAAGTTTAAAATTAGCCTTAATACTGATTCACCCCGCTCTCAGTGTTATCATTGTTTCCAACAAATATTTCACAACACCTAAAACTAATTTTATTTATGTACTTCATTGTATTGAGATTGCTTTTTGGGCTACTTATTGCAATCAATTTTGGTATCAAATCAGGTTTGAGGTAGAGCTACATCTATGGTAGAGCTATGTTTGACATTGGTGGTTTTGTCTATGGAAAAGGGAGATCAAAATGCAAGCAAGAAGAACATGAGGACATGGAGGGATACGCATAGCTAATGCAAAACTCCAAGAAGAGATGCAAAGGCTGAAATTTTGTTTAGAGGCCATGGAGACCAACAAGTAGTGAGACCCTAAGGCTAGAGATGGAAACAGATCAGAGGAAGAAGATACAACAGAAAGAACAACACATGTTGATGAAGGTACAAAAGTTAAACTATTGAGTTCAGTGTTAAGCTCAAGTTCAAGACCAAAAATTGAGTTGTCCACCTATGATGGTAGTCTGGTAGCTAAGAATTTGATGGATTGGATTAATGAAATAGTCAAATATTTCAAATATGAGGATATTGAAGAAGATAAGAGGGTAAAATTTGTTGTAATTAGTTTGAAAGGACAGGCAACATTGTGGTGGGACAATGTGCAAGCTAAAAGGAGAAAAAAGGGGAAACGATTGATTAAAAGTTGGGATATGATGATAGCAAAGATGAAGGGAAAGTTTATGTCAAAGAAAATCAATTATCGCTCTACAGATAAGTGCATAACCTCAAGCAAAGGTTGTTAATAGTGAGAGAGTATACTGAGGAGTTTTACAGGGTGAATTTGAGGGTAGATTATGTAGAGGACACCCCAGAGAAAATAGTAAGGTACATCAATGGCTTGAAGCTGGAGAGTCAAGATGAAATAAACATTCGTTCTCTCTTGATGATGGAAGAAACATATTAGTTTTCCTTGAAGGAAAAATAAAATATAATGAGGAAGCATAATTCAAGCAGAGTGCATGGTTTTTCTAGAGGAAAAGGACATACAGCTAGAAAATTGAAGGATCCAGCTCAAAAGAATGATGTAAGTAACCCAAGACAACAAGGAAAATAAGAGAAAGAAGGTGACTCTATAGGAGGAAGACATTACCAGAGAGGTAGAGGTAGAGGAAAAAGTAGAGATATAGTCTATCGGGGTTATAAATGTGGGCAGCTGGGTCATAGATTTTGAGTGTCCTGAGAATGAAAAGGGAGGACAAAGAGATGCATATGTGGCTGAGTCAGACGTAATAGAAGCACAGGCACTTGTGGAAGAAAAATCATGAGGGATGGGAGAAGATTTAATGATGAAGAAGGTATTTCTAAAACCAACCAAGGAGACTATTGAATTTGTACAGAGAAAATCCTTGTTTAGGACTATTTTCAAGGACGAAGGAAAATGCTACGAAGTGGTGATTGACAGTGGGAATAATGACAATCTAGCTTCCATAAAAATGGTGGAAAAACTTGGACTGAAAAGGTTGAAACATCTAACAACATATAAAGTGTCATGACTGTAGAAACATCACCAATTGTTGGTAAGTGAGTAGAGCGAAGTAGAGTTCCAGATAGGCTAATATTAGGATAAGATAGCTTGTGACATCATTCCAATGCATGTATGCTACCTTCTTTTCAGATGAACCTGGCAGTTTGATAGGAAGGTGGTGCATGATGGAGAAAGAAACACCTATAAATTTCAAAAGGATGTTATCAAGCATACCCTCTGTTATCACTTAGGTTGTTCCCCAAAACTTGTGGGAAAAAGGAATACGGTTGAGGTAACCACTAACCAATATTTTAGATGCAGCTTCTAGCCAAACGACATCCAAAGAGGGCTCTCTCTTTATAATTTAGCTTTGTTTTTTGAAGTATTTTATGCTAGTTATGATGTGCATGGTTTTGATTTAAGTTTGTTTGATGGTGATTTAAACAGAGCTGGGATGCAAGTTTGAAATAGTTTATTCCATTGGGAAAATGGATTTTATGAGGATGGACTGCTGAGTGCATTTTCTCTGATAAAGGGCAATACTACAGAGCAAGATAATCGATTTTGGAACAATTTTAAAATCTAGAAATCGATGGAATTTAAGCCATTGGATGAAGGGCAGTTAAGAATCCTTCATCATGATAGCAGAGGGAAAGTGCATGAATATTATCAAGGAGCAGTAAAGAATTCCATGGTAATTTTCAAAGTGAAAGAATTAGTGGAAACAGAAGCATCTAAGAATTCCTGTTTATTCTAACTCTGAAGAAAACATAAATAACAATAGGGATTGAACAAAAAGTGTATTTAAACAAGTTCTGGGCTATTCTTTTTCCCTGCTACTAAGATTATGAAACATATATGAAATTTGCAAACACAGAAAACACAAAACACAGTTTATAACAACTTATTTATCCATAGAAAGACACAGGAATTATGTAGCAGAGCCCAGAACATCAAATCCACATTCAGACAGTTCAGCAGTAGTGCACATCAACAACCTTTGTATAAAAAAATATCAGAGCTACAACGTGGTCCAGAGAGGAAAATCACCAACCCCGAATACATTTGTTGGGGAGGTATTTATACAAAAGAGAGTTACAAAATATCTTGTGGATAAGATATCAAGCAATAAATTCCTTCACCTACTATGACAAGGGAATAAATGTATAAATAAATGTAGGAGTAATTGTTGTTGTGCTGGTTGTTTTAACTGATAAGATATTTTTGACTTTTTAATTCAGGAAGTCAGCTGGTAGTTGTGTCTTTACTTTGCATTCCTGCGTTGTTGTCCCGTGCTCTTGATTATGCTTTAATGCGTCCTAGTCCTCGCTTGACCTCCATCCTCTATTGTTCTCATCTTTATTATATCTGCCACGTGTTTTGTTATTTGACCAAATGTAGACAAAGAGAAAAATCAAAATTACCTTGGTAAAACTTCCATCATGCTCTGCCACCATTGGTCTGTTGGAAACTCATGTCTTTGTATTTTTATTAGTGTTTCATCAGCCTCAGTATACCTGTAGAAGTTATGTTGGACTTCAAAAAGATGATTTATTTCATGTTCAATATAGAACAAATTTTCCAATTTGTCATATAAGCTCTGTCCGGAGGGAGGTCCTGTGTCTTCTGAAGTGCTTGATGATGTTGTGATCTGATTTATAACATATGTGTTTACCCTGTGAACATATTGTTGATGTGTTAACAGTCTTTGATTGTTGGTTAGTAAATTGGGTACACCCTTCTGCTGCAAGACTGTAAACTTCTTTGTGAAGGCATTTATCTCCATCTGCATTTCTTGGCACTTCCTTTCCAAATTTTGTATAAAATTCCTCATTGTTAGCACCTTTTTCACTGTCAAAATGGCGCCTGTTCTGTCCACGATCTCCAAAGCTGCTAACTATTCTCTAGTATGAGTATTCAAAAAATGGATCAGTCTATTGCACTGCTCATGCATGTTTCCCAATGATTCCCTGGCCCTTTGAATTTCCACTTGGGCCCTTTCTATCAATTCTATTTGTTCGTGGATCGTTTGAATTGATTGCCATTGGTTAGTGATAGACTGGCTAATTTTGGTCCACAAAATTGTTTTGATGTCTGCTAGAGGTTTATGCAAGGTGATATCTTTTTCCAATGATTTCACCTTGTTCTCCAGGGCCTTTACCTTTCTGGTTTTCTCTGCCACTATTATCTTTGATTTGTCATAGCTTACCTCTAGTTTGGCCAGTTTTTCTTTTGCCTCTTTAAGCTCTAACATTTGGGCCTCCAGCTCTTTTGCTGCTTCCATTAATTCCTCCATGCCCATGTTGGTATCTGGCCCTGTTGTTGCTGCTGACACTGAGGTACCTGCTGTTGATGCTGGGATAGTAGGAGGGACTGTTGTTGTAACAGTGGGGGGAGCAGTGGTACCTGTTGGAACTATTTCAGGTGGCTGGGAGGTTGACTCTCCCTACTTCTCTTTAATTGCTTTCTCTAATGCCTGCTCTGTTTCTGCTAATCTCTCATTCATCCTTATTAGTAAACTTACCATATCCTCCTCTTCTTTCTGTTGTGCAACTTCTGATGTTTCTGGATGCACTGTAATTGGCAGCTTTAATTACCTTTTAAGGGCTGGAATGTCCTCCTCCTTCTTCTTTATTAGTGCTTTGATGCCCTTTGCATCCTTGGGATTATGCCCAAGCTCAATGATACTTTCTTCTAAGGACTTAATCCTGTTGTCCTTAGCTAATGAGGAAGCCTTTTCCAATTCTAATTGGGCAAAGGTATTGTGTAATGAATTTTGTAGTTTGTGAGTGAGCAATGCCTTATCTGCCAAGATGGAGTACACCATCTCCCCAGTTTGCTTATGTAATTCAATCTGGTCAATTGGGTGGATATATTTAGAGAAAACTTCCAGATTGGTTCTAATATAGTCAACAGCTGACTGGGGTTGCTGTGTCTTGGGCTTGAAATGACTGAGGATCTGCTTTTATTTCAGTGAAATTTTTCTTGATATCTAAGCTTTGCTTTCTTTGAGGCTTGGTGGATGAAACTTCCACGCTATGTTGGCTCTCTAGCTCTTACTAGAATGAGCTAGCTGATGTGCCAGGTAATGGAGAATTTTGCTGCTCGGTCCTTTCCTCATCTCTCATGCTGCTTGTGGTATCTTCCAAAAATTCCTCCTCAGAATAGGGATTCAACCTCTGCCTCTTATCTCCCGACTATTCTAATGGTCCACTGGCAGGGGCATCCTCTTCTCTATCTCTCTTTCTACTTTTCTCCTCATTTTGGGGAGTCTGCACCACAGGGGTTTCTGGTGCCTTGGTTTGAGCTGGGGGAACTTTCCCTTGACCCTGTTCTTTTGATGTGGTGGGCTGATCTTCCATTGTTTGCTGTTCTATATCCATCACTTCCTTGCCCTTTGCTGCTGTTGAACTGGCCTTTTGTGATGCTTGCTGTGAGCTCTCACCAAAAGATGTATCACCTCCAATGTGCTGGGGCAGCTTGAAGGGTACTTGTCCAAAAGAGTCTAGGTCAAGTGTTTTTTCAAGCTCTTTCATTTCCTTTTCCCATTTCTTTTCTTCAATTATCTCTTCAAATAATGTACCCTCTAGCCACTCTTGTTGATTAGCATATTGCTGGATTTCAGGGATTGTACAATGAACATATGCTCGCAACTTATTTTTCACTTTCCTATAACTTATGAAATGATTGGGGTCATATGGTGCCCAATAGAAGCTCTGTTTTAGCTTGAGTCTGTGCTCTAAAATCTAATTAGCCTCTTGCCAGGCTTCCCTTTTATTGAAGGTAAAAGGGCCCATTTGATTTCTTATTTTAAGTTGTGCCTTTTTATTGGCCTCACAGAAATGGATTACATCTGCTTGGATAAATTTTATGAAGTATTCCAGGGAAAAAAATCGCATTGGAACATATTTTGGCAATTTGTAGGGGCACAACTCACAGCCATATATCCGGATCACAGTGTGATTCTGGTAGAAGTACCAATCACCTATGCTATAGCTCTTGGAGAGCTGTAGAATTCTCTGCATTTCACCAGAAAGTCTATCTGGAGGACTTGTTATCAATAAAGAGGTGGATGGATATATGAATATATCAATGAATTCACAATAAGTATAAGGAGAAAAGTAAACATGGTGGAAGAATGGGGTCCAGAAGATTACAGACCTTGTCTCTCCTTTGACATCTAATTTTATGAGGGGAACTTGGAAACTATCTGGCTGATAGTGGAGCAACAAATGATATATGTATGATGTGTATTTAAACACTCTTTCTCTATCCATGCTCATGAATTTCTCATGGATCTTATCAGCTATGAAGGTGGCATAATCATACCTGACAGCAGGGGGTTGTCCTGCAGAAAATATGGATAAGAGGACCAATATGGTTTCATCTACATACTCATTGATTTTTGAATCCCAGTATGTAGGCTATCATGTCAATAATAAACTTTCATGCTTCGTTAAATCAAGTGTCCAGGTATGGAGGATGTTCCTGAGGTTGACAATTGGGTTTCATAAATATTTTGCCTATTCTGGTTATTTCTGAACTTGGCAATTTGGCACCTTGGTTAAGCAGAAATCCCAAGGAAAGAGGAGTCAATGGCCCAGTTGGCTTGAAATGCAACATCTCATTTATTGATTCAGGGGTGATATAAAATAGAACTGTTCTAGAAGGAGACATCAATGCCCTTTGAGTGGGCTCATAATTGGCATGGCATTGGTGAATGAGGTTAGGAAAAAAATTTACACAAGGAAGGTAGTACATGGGCATATTAGACTCCCAAATTCCAAAGATGTCACCTTTGTTTCTATAGCTGTTCCTGATCTCACAGAAGGCCCGGAGATGAGATTTGTTACCCATTATGTCACTAATCTGGAAAGCCTTGTTAGCTAGTGGTAACTATTCAAGTTCTTTATGTGGAGCATTGAGAGGGGCCACATTGAGGGCTACTGGAGCAAGGGCTTCCATGTTATAAATTTCCTTGTGTTTTTATTTGAAATGTGGGTCTTTGTAGCAAAAGTGGGCAAAATAGCAGCCCTGGGGCTATTTTCAGAGGATTTGCAAATTGGCATGCTTTGTTTTGACTTTTCTGGGCAAAGTTTGTAGCAGAGAATGAAGCTTGGAGGGTTTTTTCAACAAGGAATGGGTAGCAATAGTTTCAAGGCCTTTCCTTTGGCAATTACAGACTAGAAAGACCTCGAGCTCGGCTTAAATGGGAGAGATTTACAGAGGGAGAGGGAGTTGGTAGATTTTCTAGTAAAATGTGGGAAAAATCGTAGTTTCAGAGGGAATTCAAAACAGGGAGCTTGGGAGCAAGACTCAGGTGAATACTTATTTTTCTCGGCTTACTGGGTGAATTGTATAGACAGGTATGCAATGTGCAGGTTTTTTGATGAAAAAGTGGTCCTGGTGTATTTATGTGCAGGTAGCAGGGTGAATGTTAACAAGTTTCTAGGTTGCTCGGACAATTCTACAGTGAAAAATCGAAATTCAGAGGGTTTTTTAGCAGGATTATGGTAAATACCCGTTCTCACAATGCACTGGAGTTACTTACCGGTTGGGAGACGACTTGCAGAGTGGGGCCCCGAGATATGGTGGTCAAGGTGACAGACTGAAGGTTTGGTGGTGATTTTGTTGTCGTATGCATGCACAAGTTCAGTAAAATAATGTAATAACAATGGGTAAAAACAATCACTTTCACGGGCTTTTTTAACAAAATTTGGCTTTATGGGATTTTTGGTGCCTTTTGTGATGATGTCATCATGACGTAGATTTTTTGTCGTGTAGCGGAGTACGAAAGGTGACGTGGTGGATGACCTAGCGATAAGGTGGCAATAGTGACGTGGAGCTGATGTGGATATGACGTCACCAGATGACGTTAGCGGCAGGAAGTGAGAGCAGTAAGTGGTATTATCGCACCGCTTTTCGGGTAGCGGCGGTACTGAGTGGGGGGGGGGGGGGTTGTGATACAGCTGGCTGGGCAATGTGTGTCCCCTGTACACGTTGCCGAAAATCTTTATTATATGGCTATATTGCCAAGGGTCAGGATATTAGTTTTTTAGGGATTTTTTATGTATTTTATACAATAGGGGGAGGGAAATTTTTATATAGGAGCTATATAATAGAGTTAGGAGGTTAATATGAATATGTGGAATGGATATATATGGATAAAGGCTAAGTTTATAGAGTGAACAACTTAGGCATGGGGGAATGAAAGGATACCAAGTTATGAAGTTTAGAAAACTTGGAAAAATGGAATAAAAACATTTTACACAAGAAATGTGGCTTGTTTTTCCTAGGTGAAAACACAATTTCACTTAGTTTTTTTCCATGAAATGAAGTGGACTAAGGGCAATGAGGAGATCTCATTGTCCTTGGGGGGATGTTAGTAAGTGTTCTTGGAAAAATGAGGAGGGAAATTAGTCATGCTCCATTTGTTTTGTAACCACCTTACCATAGCACCTTATGATATTTATGAGATGAAACCTGTTCCAAAGGAGCAAATTGCTCATAAACCTGCGTCTACAACATCAAAACTGCCTACCCAGCCTAGTACACCTAACATTTTTTCTTCATTTTCATTGGGTACATTTGAACTAACAAACCTTGATTCTTCTCTTTTCTTTTAGCTTCCCTCCTATCTAAGTCTACCCTTCTCTCTTCCAAGGGCCCAAATTAAGCAATTGGGCTCCTTTGCTTCTCTACCTAACTACTTGTCTGCTAAGCTTGAACTGTTTGTACAGACCTTTATTCTCTATTCTAATACAAGAAAATTCAAACATGAACTTGGCCAAGATTAAGCTGTTTGGCCAATCACAAGCTATGATAAGAGTCAAGCAATTGTACATAGTGAAATTCTTCAAAATATGGAACCTTTGCAGCATGAAAAGGATGAACATATTTGGCACTTCTCCAGTCAATCATGAAAAATGAAACCTATTGGTATAGGAAACTAACAGTGGATCCACTTGGGGATGGCTTTTCCTCGTGAAAAGTCAAGAATAGTAGGTCAGATGGCCTTATATTCAATTCTTGTTGTATTCTGAAATTTCCCCTTTGTTGTTTACAAAATGGTTCCTCTGCAATATTTGTATTTCTCATGAACTCATTCCAATAATTGCAGCTCTGTTTTGGATATTCTGTTTGATTATTTCTCATCATTTTCACAGCTCCCAAGTCTGCTTCTTTAGCTCGTTTTGATAGATTTAAAATGAAATGCCCAAAGGTGGCACAATTCCTTGCGTTTTCCTCAAAATTTGCTGCAACCTATTCCTTATCTTATTGTTGTAATAAACTGCAGAAAGTAAACACTATTATGCACAAATTAAAGTGCTTATATTTTTAACAAACTGGATCAAAATAATGCTTCAGCATTCAGCCATTGACTGGTCCATTATATGCCTCTGTAGCATCCAAGATTTTCAAAAAGTAGGTGTTGTTTCCTTGTACTGTCTGAATGATAACTGGTCCTCTCCATAAGAAATCAAATTTTCCATGTTTTCCCCTATCTTCTCTTCTAGAATCCCACTTTAAAACTTTATCCCCAATGAAGATATCCTCTGCTTTGGTTCTTTTATCAAATATCCTTTTAAGCTTTTCTTGTAGAACTTGAGCTCTTTGATAGACCTCCTCTCTTGTCTGTTGTAAGTGAATAGTTTGATTGATCGTTCTCTGAATATCATTAGGTTCTGCCTGTATCTCTTGTAGCAACTTTATCACTGGGATTCCCAAAGGAGAAGGGAATACTGCCTCCATACCGTAAACCAATTCACAGGGACTGGTCCCAATAGATCTCTTAGTAGTCAATCTGTCTGCCCATAGTGCATTTACAAGTTTTTATGCCAATTTTTCTTGTTCTCCTCCAAGACTTTCTTAATGATGTTGATCAAGCTCTTGTTGGAGGATTCAGCTAGACAATTACCTTGAGGGTAATAGGCTGTAGAATGGCCCAAGGTAATGTGGTATTTATGACTAAAATTAATCATTATGTTAGATTTAAAGGCAGCAACATTGTCTGTAATAATCTTCTCCGGGCAGCCAAACCTTGACAAGATGTTGGTCTCAAGGAATTGCATGATTACTGAGTCATTGGCTTGCCTACAAGGGATGGCCTCTATCCACTTGGTAAAATAGTCTGTAGCAGTCAAAATCCATTTGTGTTGGCCAGAGGATGAAGGGTGGATTTCCGCAATAAAGTCTAAACCCCATTGTTGAAATGGATTTTCAGTGGAGATGGGCTTGAGGGGTAGAGGCAACAAATTTTTCTTGCCTTCAAATGTTTGAAATTTATGGCAAGAAGTTACATATTTCTTCACATCAGAAAATAGGGTGGGCCAATAAAATCTAACCCTTAGGATTTTATCAGCAGTTGATTTCCAATACAAGTGTCCACCACAATCCTCTGCATGAAACTCTTTAAGTACTTTGTTAGTTTCTTCTTTGATTAGACAATTTAATAAAACACCTTCATGATTTTTCCAAAAGAGAGCATGATCTAAAATGCAGAACTTGGAAGCTTTTATTTTCAAAAATCTTTCTTAGTTCTGGATAATCCTGGAGGAGCTTGCAGGTTTAATAATACAAAAGATATGTCAACATACCAAGGTGATTGTAGAAAGGCTTAATTGATCTGTGGAGTTGCCATCTCCTGCTCATTATCCAGTTGATTTATGTCAAGGGCTTGAAAGTTAGTTTCAGTCATGAGTTTAGCTAGTCCTTGTCCTTTTATCAGTTTTGTTGTTTTGATTTCAATGTCATATTCCAGTATGGTAGCTATCCATTTTCCCCTTTTGCCTTCAATTCCTTCTTGGGTTAGGATGTCATTAACAACAGTGTTGGGCACATAAGCAATCACATGAGAGTACAAGATGTAAACTCTAAAGTCCTTGATGGCCTTTACAAGTGCATATGCTTGTTTCTCCATAATTTGATATTTGAGTGGAGCATCTCTGAGGGCTTTGCTGAAAAAGGATATGGGTTTTTCACATCCTTGTTCATCCTTTTGAAGCAAAAAAACAACAATTGTGTGTTCTGATGAAAATGAGAATATGATAAAGTCCTTGTCAAAATTCAGACTTGTGAAGATTGGTGTTTGAGTCAAAGATTTTTTGATTTCTTCAAAGGTTTGTTTCGCTTCTATTGTCCACTTAACCTTGGATTCTTTTTTCAGCATGTTGTTCAACAATCTTATTAGCTCGACTAGATTCGGTATGCATCTTCTTAGAAAATTGATCTTCCCCAAAAAGGCTTGTAGTTCTTTGATGTTTCTGGGTGAGGGACTTGCAGAATAGCCTGTATTCTATCCGGATCAATTCTAATGCCTTCTTTAGAGATGATATGGCCCAATAATTTTCCTTCTTCTAGGCCAAACAATTATTTCTTTGGATTTAGTGATATACCATATTTTCTACAAATTAAGAATACTTGCGTGAGATGATCTAAGTGTTCTTGATCTGATTTGGAAAAAGCTGTAAGGTCATCTAGGTAAATGAATAAAAAATCATGGATTTCTTTAGCAAAAGCTATATCCATGGCTCTTTGAAAAGTTGCTCTTGTATTCTTGAGTCCAAAAGGCATTTTTACATATTTGAATGTTACCCAAGGGGTTGTGAAAGCAGTTTTATCTTGGTCATCAGGGTGCATTAGGATCTGACTGAAGCTTGAAAATCCATCCAGCAATGATATCCTTGAAGCACCCACTACCCTTTGCACAATGTGATCCATTTTGGGTAAAGGGTAATTATCTTTTAAAGAGACTTTGTTCAAATTTCTCAAATCAACACATAGCCTAATCTCCCTTGTCTTCTTTCTAGTGGGCACTAAATTTGAAACCCATTCTGAAAATATGATTGGAGCTATAATTCCAGCTTCATACATTCTCTTAACTTCTTTCTCAATCAAAGGGAGTAGCACAAGGTTGACCCTCCTAAGTTTCTGTTTGAAAGGTTTTTGGTCTTCTTTGAGAGGTATGGTGTGTTGGATGACTGCAGATTCATGAGACTTTAGGTCCTCATAACTCCATGCAAAAACATATTGAAATTCTTTGAATAGTTCAATATACTTGAGTTTTTGGTCAAGAGGCAGATCTTTGGACAATTTTATCATTTTGGGATCTCTGCAGTTCCTAAATTATAGTCCTCTATTTCTACGTTTAATGGCTTCATTTTAGGTTTCCTAGAGTCGTCATTTGAGCCAAAAATGTCCTCTAAAGGAGTGAGGCTTGTAGGTAGAAAATTATCCTTCAAATCAATGACTTCACATTCTACTCCAATGGCATCCTCACATTCTTTTTCCTGAAGTTCCTGTAAATATGTTTTAGTAAACTTATTGGGATGTAGAATTTGGTTTTCTGTTTCAGTAGAGACATGCGTTTCAATTTTGTCTATTTGATTGCTTTCATCTATTTTGTTGGTATTCATTTTTATGCTTGAGGACTCCTCTTTCAAAGTCAGAAAATTGTCGATTTGTGTGTCATTTTCAAACACCTGCCAGTTTTTAACATTATCTGGTACAACAAGTCTATGTTTGATTTCAACAGTGAATTGGTGATTGGACTTAAATGACAATTTGCAAGTACTGGCAAAGGTTGCTAGACTATGAGCATGCAGATTTTGATTCTTGGAATCTTGGTCAATTGGGATTCAAGAAAGGTGTTGATAATTTCGATTGTAGCAGCTCTGTATGATCTCAACCTAAGATAATTTGTAATGAAGTTACCCTTTATTTGTTGAATGATGAGGTCAGAATCTCCCAAAATTGATATTTGAGCTGCACCTAGGCTTTTAATCACTTTGAGCCCTAAGAGGAGGGCTTCATATTCGGCCATGTTGTTAGTGCATCTGAAATTCAATCTATATGCATGTCCCTCAGCATGGTCATCCTTCATATTGTGTATACAAATCCCTACCCCTGCTCCTAGCTTATTAACAGATCCATCAAATTCTAGATACCATAGGTTTTCTTGATTTGAACTGGTATTAGGAGCTTTTTCAATTTGCTCAACAGGCATAGTTGGATTTTAATTCTCATGGGATTCCTCATGTGTGACTGTCAATTTATTGTTCTCCAAGACTTCTTGAATTTGGACTATGGATTCTTTATCTAGGAATTGATCCAGACTTAAAGCCATAATTTTAACATCAGTTGGGGTACAAATCTGAGTGTTGTACAAGATAAAAGGGTCCATGTCTTAATGCATTGAATAAATGGGAAAGTTTTGGGGTTTTTCGTGACTACTTACCACATACTTCATCAAAGTTTTTTGGTATAGCCTCTTAGGCTGGCCGAAGACTGAGATGGTGGCATAAGACATGTCTAGTTGCAAAAATTCCTATAGCTTGGTACCCCAGGATCTAAATAACAACATTCCATACTTGGGTGGAATATCAGCTACCACCACATCCATCAAAATTGTCTTGGCTGGATATTGGACTAATGACACACATAGATCCTTGATTAAGCCTAGACACCGGACCTGACTGGAATCCAAGGAAAATAGGTCTTTGTATGGCCTTGTGATATATAGGTCCAACTTTTCCATAACAGATTTAGGCATCAGATTATGGGAAGCTCCTGAATCAAACATTGCATTGTGAAGCACCTTGTCATAAATGTTTAAACTTACATAGAAGGGAGGAACCCCTCCATCTACTGATTTACACTCGCTTCAGAGCCAAATATGAGTTATGGTTGATCATCAAGGATATTTACTGAATCTTTGTTTTTTGAAATTTGTAATGATCTGCTGGTTTGTTCTCTAAAAACTTCATGTCTAGCCAATTCAGATAATGGGATGGCTACTTTTAACTTAGTTATTTCAGTCTCCATATTAAAGGGTTTTTTTGTTTGTATTTTGACATTTTGAGCAACAAGGTTGTGTTTTTCAACTAAGTTTTCAACAACTGACTATTTTACTTGAAGGTTATGATGAGCTGGAGTTACTTGCACACCATCTTCCAAAGGTTCCTCTACAATTTCTCTGAGTGGAAAAGCCGATGAAGAGAATTGTTTTGATTTATCTTTCTCTGAAATATCTTCAACTGTTGGACTATTTGGATTAGAAGTTGATTTAGGAATAGTTGGTATATGAGAATCCTTGAGTTTGGTTTTGGTAGGTTGCTTGATTGTCTTCTGCCTGGGATTGTCAAGGATGTCTATTCTCCTACTTCTCAAGTTATACTACTTATGGACTTCATACACAACTGTGTCATACCCTTCCTTGAAATCAAAGGATTCCCCTGATTGCATTTGAAACTGACTAAGAGTATGAGCCTCTTGATCTTCCTGAGTCAGGAAAATTTGTTGTCCACTATTGAGACCCATTAAGTTAATGTGGGGGTCCTCTGTTGGTTCACTAGAAGTTGAAGCTTCTACATAGTTTCTTTGGAATGGGGGCCTTATGTTTTGGTCAAGACCAACTTTTCCTACATTGGGATTTTGATTTTTTCTAAAGTTTGGATTTGTTGCATTGCTGCTTTCTTGGCCCTCCCATGAAGATTTTCTCTCAATAGTTTCCACTCTATCTCCCAGCCTGTCCATGCCTTTAATGATTGCATCAAGTTTTTGTTCAAAGGCAGATGGTTCTTCTTTGAAAGTTGTTCTCCTTTTAGATCTAGCTAGATTTTGTTTAGAAATCAGATTGGCTTCCACGCTCACAGTTATGCTCTGCATATATTCAAGGCTAGGAGGAGCTCTCTCCCTGAGCTCGTAAGCCATGTGTGAGTCAAATCCATCAGGGAATTTGATCAATCCTAAGTCTGGTGGTGGTCTAAGATTTATTGGAATAGTAAGGTAGGTATTGTTGAATCTGGCACAACAATCTTGGACACTTTCATGTGGGCCTCTCTTCAAGTTCTCATATTCTGTTAAGATGTGTAAAGGGTATTTTTTATTTTCCCATCTGTTCAGGAAAGTCTGATAAAGGGCATATGGATTAGATATTGTGTTCACAAGGAGTGCCCTAAACCAGGTCCTTACATCACCAGTTAAGCTCTGGACAAAGATTTTCATCCTGACATCATCATCATCATCATCAATCTCATAGTTTTCAAAATAATTTGTCATCTTCTTGGTATGTTTTTGAGCAGTGTAAGTGCCAGTACCATCAAGATAGGTAATTTTTCTTTGATAATCCTGTGGCACAACCCTTGGATTGGCAGGCAACTACATGGGAGCATATCGATTTGCCATATTAGCAGGTAAAAGTGGGACAACTGGAAGGATAGGGATAACAACTGAGGTAAGTGTTGTGGATGGAGGGGTGGAAAAGATTTTTTGGAGTGATAATCGTGAACTGGAAGAAGCTACAGCAATAGGAAAAAAGGCTTGAGATTTTACTGTAGAAAGTTGAATTTGAATAGGTTTCTGCTAAAGTGTTTCAAGATTTGAATCATCAGAACTCTCTTGATTTTCAAGTTTCCTAAGGCTCTTAGGAATCAAATTTGGATTGTGAAAAATAGCTGGAGGATTCAGGTCTGGGTTTGACCTAGAGTGACAAGTTTTCTTCTTTGGAGCCAGCTTCTAAAAGTATATTTTTGGTATTTGCTGAGAATATTTGGAGGATACAAGTTTAGACAAAATCTTGAAGGAAGCTCCTGAAATGTAGGAGGAGTTGGGCTTTGCTTCAGGTATGTTTGAAACAAGGATGGCCAAACAAATCTTTGAGACAGTTGTTTAAAATCTAAAGCTAGGCTGGAGTTAGGCTGAAATAGCTTTTATTTACTCTTGTGATTGCATAGCAAAGACAGTTTCAAAGGATGCCTCGCTAACTTCAGGCTCCATCTGTAGGTTTTAGAAACTAGACAGTAGTAACAGACATTCGTTTGAACCCCAGTGGAGTCGCCAATGATGTTATCACTCAGGTTGTTCCCTAAACCTTGTGGGAAAAGGGAATACGGCCGAGGTAATCACTAACCAATCTTTTAGATGCAGCTTCTAGCCAAACTGCATCCAGAGAGGGCTCTCTCTTCATAATTTAGCTTTGTTTTTTGAAGTATTTTATGCTAGTTATGATGTGGAGGGTTTATGTTTTAAGTTTGTTGGATGGTGAGTTAAACAAAGATGGGACGCAAGTCTGAAATAACTTATTCCATTGGGTAGATGGAGTCTATGAGGATGGACTGCTGAGTGTGTTTCTCTGATAAACGGCAATACTACAGAGCAAGATAATCGATTTTGGAACAATTTTAAAATCTAGAAATCGATGGAATGTAAGCCATTGGATGAAGGGTAGTTAAGAATCCTTCATCATGATGGCAGAGGGAAAGTGCATGAATATTATCAAGGAGCAGTAAAGAATTCCTTGGCAGTTTTCAAAGTGAATGAATCAGTGGAAACAGAAGCATCTAAGAATTCCTGTTTATTCTAATTCTGAAGAAAACATAAATAAAAACAAGGATTGAACACAAAGTGTATTTAAACAAGTTTTGGGCTAATCTTTTTCCCTGTTACTAAGATTATGAAACATATATGAAATTTGCAAACAAAAAAAACATAAAACATAGTTTAGAACAACTTATTTATCCATAGAAAGAAACAGGAATTCTGTAGCAGATCCCAAAACATCAAATCCACATTCAGACGGTCCAGCAGTGGTGCACTTCAATACCCTTTGTATTAAAAAATATCAGAGCTACAGCGTGGTCCAGAGAGGAAAATCACCAACCTCGAATACATTTCTTGGGGAGGTATTTATACAAAAGAGAGTTACAAAATATCTTGTGGATAAGATATCAAGCAATAAATTCCTTCACCTACTCTGACAAGGGAATAAATGTAGAAGTAATTGTTGTTGTGCTGGCTGCTTTAACTGATAAGATATTTTTTACTTTTTAATTCAGGAAGTCGGCTGGTAGCTGTGTCTTTACTTTGTGTTCCCTCGTTGCTGTCCCGTGCTCTTGATTCTGCTTTAATGCGTCCTAGTCCCCGCTTGACCTCCATCCTCTATTCTCATCTTTATTTTATCTGCCACGTGTTTTGTTATTTGACCAAATGTAGACAAAGAGAAAAATCAAAATTACCTTGGTAAAACTTCCAGCATGCTCTGCCACCATTGGTATGTTGGCAACTGATGCCTTTGTATTTTTCTTAGTGTTTCATTAGCTTTAGTATACCTGTACAAGTTGGGTTGGACTTCAAAAAGATGATTTATTTCATGTTCAATATAGAAAAAAATTTCAAATTTGTCATATAAGCTCTGTCCGGAGGGAGGTCTTGTGTCTACTAAAGTACTTGAGGATGCTGTGATCTGATTTGTAACATATGTGTTTACCTTGTGAGCATATTGTTAATGTGTTAACAATCTTTGATTGCTGGTTAGTAAACTGGGTAGACCCTTCTGCTGCAAGACTGTAAACTTCTTTGTGAAGGCATTTATCTCCATCTGCATTTCTTGACATTTCCTTTCCAAATTCTATATAAAATTCCTCATTGTTAGCACCTTTTTCATTGTCAAAATGGTGCCTGTTCTGTCCATGATCTCCAAAGCTGCTAACTGTTCTCTAGTATGAGTATTCAAAAAATGGATCAGTCTATTGGTCTGCTTAGGCATGTTTCCCAATGATGCCCAGACCCTTTGAATTTCCACTTGGGCCCTTTCTATCAATTCTATTTGTTCATGGATCGTTTGAATTGATTGCCATTGGTCAGTGATAGACTGGCCAATTTTGGTGCACAAAATTGTTTTGATGTCTGCTAGAGGTTTATGCAAGGTGAGATATTTTTCCAATGATTTCACCTTGTTCTCTAGGGCCTTTACCTCTCTAGTTTTCTCTGCCATTGTTAGCTTTTATTTTTCATAGCTTACCTCTAGTTTGGCCAGTTTTTCTTTTGCCTCTTTAAGCTCTGACATTTGGGCCTCCAGCTCTTTTACTGCTTTCATTAATTCCTCCATGCCCATGCTAGTATCTAGCCCTGTTGTTGTTGCTGAAGCTGAGGTACCTGTTGTTGATGCTGGGATAGTAGGAGGGACTGCTGTTGTAACTGTGGGGGAGCAATGGTACCTGTTGGAGTTGTTTCAGGTGGTTGGGAGGTCGACTCTCCCTGCTTCTCTTTAATTTCTTTCTCCAATGCCTGCTTTGTTTCTGTCAATCTCTCATTCATCCTTATTAGTAAACTTACCATGTCCTCCTCTTCTTTCTGTTGTGCAACTTCTGAAGTTTGTGGATGCACTGTAATTGGCAGCTTTAATTGCCTTTTGGGGGCTGCAATGTCCTCCTCCTTCTTCTTTATTAGTGCTTTGATTCCCTTTGCATCCTTGGGATTATGCCCAAGATCAATGATAATTTCTTCTAAGGACTTAATCCTATTGTCATTAGCTAAGGAGGAAGCCTTTTCCAATTCTAATTGGGTAGATGTATTGTGTAATGAATTTTGCAATTTGTGAGCAAGTAATGCCTTATCTACCAAGGTGGAGTACAACATCTCCCCAGTTTTCTTATGTAATTCAATCTGGTCAATTGGGTGGATATCTTTAGAGAAAACTTCCAGATTGGTTCTAATATAATCAACAACTAATTGGGGTTGTTGTGTCTTTGGCTTGAAATGACCGAGGATCATTTTCTTTTACTGAATATCATAAGCAGCCAATAACCTTTGTTGATTGGTGGGTGTTGTCCTCATTAGATGATTATAAAGTTGCATCCTTACTGGATCATTTTTTTCTTTTATTTTAGTGAAAGTTTTCTTGATATCTGAGCTTTGCTTGCTTTGAGGCCTGGTGGATGAAACTTCCACTTTGTGTTGCCTCTTTAGCTCTTACGAGAATGAGGTAGCAGATGTGCCATGTAATGGAGAAGCTTGCTGCTCGGTCCTTTCCTCATATCTCATTCTGCTTGTGGTATCTTCCAAAAGTTCCTCCTCAAAATAGGGATTCAACCTCTGCCTCTTATCTCTCGGCTGTTCTGATGGTCTACTGGCAGGGGCATCCTCTTCTCTATCTCTCTTTCTCCTTTTCTCCTCATTTTGGGGAGTGTGTAGCACAGGGGCTTCTGGGGCCTTGGTTTGAGCTGGGGGAACTTGCCCTTGACCCTGTTCTTTTGATGTGGTGTGCTGATCTGCCATTGTTTGCTATTCTGTATCCATCACTTCCTTGCCCTTTGCTACTACTGAACTAGCCTTTTGTGATGCTTGCTGTGAGCTCTCACCCAAAGATGTATCTCCTCCAATGTGCTGGGGCAGCTTGAAGGGTACCCATCCAAAAGAGTCCAGGTCAAGTGTTTTTTCAAGCTCTTTCATTTCCTTTTCCAATTTCTCTTCTTCAGTTATCTCTTCAAATAATGTACCCTCTAGCCACTCTTGTTGATTAGCATATTGCTGGATTTAAGGGATTGTACAATGAACATATGCTGACAGCTTATTTTTCACTTTCCTATAACTTATGAAATGATTGTGGTCATATGGTGCCCAATAGAATCTCTGTTTTAGCTTGAGTCTGTGCCCTAAGATCTCATCAGCCTCTTGCCAGGCTTCCCTTTTATTGAAGGTGAAAGGCCCCAGTTGATTTCTTATTTTAAGTTGTGCCTTTTTCTTGGCCTCACAAAAATGGATTACATCTGCTTGGATAAATTGTTTGAAGTATTCCAGGGAAAAAAATCGCATTGGCACATATTTTGGAAATTTGTAGGGGCATAGCTCACAACCATATATCCGGATCACAGTGTGATTCTGGTAGAAGTACCAGTCACCTATGTTATAGCTCTTGGAGAGCTGTAGAATTCTCTTCATTTCACCAGAAAGTCTATCCGGAGGACTTGTTATCAGTAAAGAGGTGGCTGGATATATGAATAGATCAATGAATTCACAATAAGTATAAGGAGAAAAGTAAACATGGTGGAAGACTGGGGTCCAGAAGATTACAAACCTTGTCTCTCCTTTGACATCTAATTTTCTGAGGGGAACTTGAAAACTATCTGGCTGATATTAGAGCAACAAATGATATATGTATGATGTGTATTTAAACACTCTTTCTCCGTCCATGCTCATGAATTTCTCATGGATCTTATCAGCTATGAAGGTGGCATAATCATACTTGACAGCAGGGGCCTATCCTGGAGTAAAGATGGATAACAGGAACAATATGGTTTCATCTACATACTCACCGGTTTTGAATCCCAGGATGTTGGCTATCATGTCAATAATAAACTTTCCCGCTTCATTAAACCAAGTGTCCAGGTATGGAGGAGGTTCCTGAGGTTGACAATTGGGTTTCATAAATATTTTGCCTATTCTGGTTATTTCTGAACTTGGCAATTTGGCACCTTGGTCAAGCATAAATCCCAAGGAAAGAGGAGTCAATGGCCCAGTTGGCTTGAAATGCAACATCTCATTTATTGATTCAGGGGTGATATAAAATAGAACTGTTCTAGAAGGAGACATCACTGCCCTTTGAGTGGGCTTATAATTGGCATGGCATTGGTGAATGAGGTTAGGAAAAAAATTTACACAAGGAAGGTAGTACATGGGGATATTGGACTCCCAAATTCCAAATATGTCAGCTTTGTTTTTGTAGCTATTCCTGATCTCACAGAAGGCCTGGAGATGAGATTTGTTACCCATTATGTCATTAATCTGGAAAGCCTTGTCAGCTATGGGTAACCATTCAAGTTCTTTATGTGGAGCATTGAGAGGGGCCACATTGAGGGCTACTAGAGCAGGGGCTTCCATCTTATAAATTTCCTTGTGTTTTTATTTGAAATGTGGGTCTTTGTAGCAACAATGGGCAAAATGGTGGCCCTGGGTCTTTTTCAGAGGATTTGCAAACTGGAGTGCTTTGTTTTGACTTTGCTGGGCAGAATTTGCAGCAGAGAATGAAGCTTGGAGGGTTTTTTCAGCAAGGAATGGGTAACAATAGTTTCAGGGCCTTTCCTTTGGCAATTATAGACCAGAAGGACCTAGAGATCGGCTTAAATGGGAGAGGTTTGAAGAGGGAGAGGGAGTTGGTAGATTTTCTAGTAAAATGTGGGCAAAATTAGTTTCAGTGGGAAATTTTGCAGAGGGAAGTCAAAACAGGAAGCTTGGGAGCAAGACTCAGGTGAATACCTGTTTTTCTCGGCTTACTGGGCGAATTGTATAGACAGGTAGGCAATGTGAAGGTTTTTTGATGAAAAAGTGGTCCTAGTGTATTTATGTGCAGGCAGCAGGGTGAATGTTAACAAGTTTCTAGGTTTCCCGGACAATTCTACAGCGAAAAATCGAAATTCAGAAGGTTTTTTAGCAAGATTATGGTAAATACCTATTCTCACAATGCACTGGAGTTACTTGTCAGTTGGGAGACGAATTGCAGAGTGGGGCACCGAGCTATGGTGGTCGAGGTGACAGACTGAAGGTTTGGTGGAAATTTCGTCGTCATATGCAATCACAAGTTCAGTACAATAATGTAATAACAATGGGTAAAACCAATCACTGTCACGAGATTTTTTAACAAAATTTGGCTTTATGGGCTTTTTGGTGCTTTTTGTGATGACTTCATCATGACGTAGATTTTTTGTTGCGTAGCGGAGTACGGAAGGTGATGTGGCGGATGACCTGGCGCTGAGGTGGCAACAGTGACATGGATATGACATCACCGACGGGAAGTGAGACCGGTAAGTGATATTATCGCACCGTTTTTCGGGTAGCGACGATATTGAGTGGGGGAGTCGCGATACAACCGAGTGGGCGACACGTGTCCCTTGTACGGTGGCAAAACCACCATTTTCTCGAAACATAAAGTTCGGGTGTTGGGGGGATCATGATACAGCTGCGCACCGTTGGATATGAGAGCTTCGATCCAACGGTCGACGACGAATGGAAAATAGTGAGGGTGCGTTATGGGGACCCACCTTAATCTCTCGACACTTTATAATGTTTTTGTGGGATTTTCAATGTATTGTAGCTTTAGACTTTGGCAGATTGGTTATTCATATAACCGAAGGTTAAATGAAACCCAACATTTATATACACGCAAAGGGTTATTATAAGGTTCTAGGTGAACCTATAATTCCCGAAAATCTTTATTATATGGCTATATTACCAAGGGTCAGGATATTAGTTTTTTAGGGATTTTTTATGTATTTTATATAAGGGGAGGGAAAATGTTATATAGGATCTATATAATAGAGTTAGGAGGTTAATATGAATATGCAGAATGGATATGTATGGATAAAGGCTAAGTTTATAGAGTGAACAACTTAGGCATGGGGGAATGAAAGGATACAAAGTTATGAAGTTTAGGAAACTTGGAAAAATGGAATAAAAAAATTTTACACAAGAAATGTGGCTTGTTTTTCCTAGGTGAAAACACAGTTTCACTTAGTTTTTCCCATGAAATGAAGTGGACTAAGGGCAGTGAGCAGATCTCATTGTCCTTGGGGGGATGTTAGTAAGTGTTCTTGGAAAAATGAGGAGGGAAATTAGTCATGCTCCATTTGTTTTGTAACCACCTTGTCATAGCACCTTATGATATTTATGAGATGAAACCTGTTCCAAAGGAGCAAATTTCTCATAAACCTGCTTCTACAACATCAAAACTGCCTACCTAGCCTAGTACACCTAAACTTTTTTCTGCATTTTCATTGGGTGCATTTGAACTAGCAAACCCTGATTCTTCTTTTTTCTTTTAGTTGCCCTCCTATGTAAGTCTACCCTTATCTCCTCCTGGGGCCCAGATTAAGCAGTTGGGCTCCTTTGCTTCTCTACCTAGCTACTGGTCTGCCAAGCTTGAACTGTTTGTATAGACCTTTATTCTCTATTCTAAGACAAGCAAATTCAAACATGAACTTGGCCAAGATTAAGTTGTTTGGCCAATCACAAGTTATGATAAGAGTCAAGCAACTGTACATAGTGAAATTCTTCAAAATATGGACCTTTGCAGCATGAAAAGGATGAACATATTTGGCACTTCTCTAGTAAATCATGAAAAATGAAACCTATTGGTATAGGAACCTAACACCCTCCTTCCATTGAAATAATATAGTACAATTTGGACAAGTAGCTCAAAATAATTGTTGTTGGGAGGAAAGGATTTTTTGCAACAAATGGAGGAAGAAGAGGTCAATTATGTGGTGGTCTTCAAGCCAAAGGTAATACTTCTGCACACTAAAATTATAGATTTACCAATTGATATTCAAGGTATGTTGCATGAGTTTAGTGACATCATGGTAGATGAATTTCTAGGTGAGTTTCCACCTAAGAGAAGTATCATCCATCACATAGATCTGATACCAAGTGCAAGCCTTCTAAAAAAGTTTCTTACCGAACAACACCCAAGGAGAATGATGAGCTAAGGAAACATGTTCAAGGGTTGTTGGACAAAGGATTGATAAGAGAGAGATTTATTCCATGTGTTGTTCATACGATGCTTATTCCAAAGAAAGATGGATAATTGAGGATGTACTCAAATTCCAAAGAAATTAACAAGATTACAATCAAGTACAGATTTCCATTTCCACAGATGGATGACATGATGGAATGTTTGAGTGAGGTGGCCTTCTTTTCAAAAGGTTGATTTAAGGAGTGGCTAGCATCAAATATGGATCGGAGAAGGGGATGAGTGGAAGACAACTTTCAAGACCAATAGCAAAATATATGAATGGATGGTTATGCCATTTGGATTAACAAACACATGAAGTATCTTCATGTAGTTGATGAACGAGGACTTAAAGGAGTTTATCCGTAAGTTTGTTATTATTTATTTAGATGATATTTTGATATTTAGTTGAACAAAGGAAGAACACCTTAGGCATGTACGATATGTTCTAGAAAAGTTTCAGCAATAGAAATTGTCGATGAACCTCAAGAAGTGTAGTTTCATGAGGTGTGAGTTGGTATACTTAGGCTCTGTCATTTCAAAGGATGTGCTAAAAATGGATCCGAAGAAAATAGAGGAAATTGTGAGTTTGCCTTCACCCAAGATCATTTTCAAAGTTAGGATTTTTCATGGGTTAGATAGCTTTTATTGAATGTTCATCAATAATTTCAGTGGTATTTGTGCACCCATTGTTGAGACAACCGGGAAGAATAGACAACCATTTTGTTGGACATCACCAGTAGAGAAAATATTCCAACTACTGAAGAAGAAGATCACTACAAAGCTGGTGTTGAATCTACCTAACTTCAATCATCTTCTCCAAGTCATGTGTGATGCTAGTGATACAACCATTCGAGTAGTATTGAGTCAAGAAGGAAGGCATATTGCATATTTTAGCGAGAATTTGAATGACTCAAAGCATAAATACTCCTCTTATGATAAGGAATACTATGTGGTGGTTCAAGCATTGAAACATTAAAGGAATTATTTGATGCCCATAGAGTTTGTTTTTTCTCTAACAATTCATGTAATGCAACAACACAAGTTGAACCATAAGCATGCCATGTGGGTGGAATTCCTACAATTTTTCACCTTTGTTTTGAAACATCCAAGTGGACAAGAGAATAAGGAATTTGATGCTTTGATTGCGTGGAGATTGCAAGAGTTTCGTGTGAAAATTTTGGGCTTTGATTATTTAAGGACTTGTATGAGGATGATGTTAACCTTTGGGAGGCCTTTGAAGCATGCAAGAACCCCATGAGAAAAGATAGCAACCCATGGAGGGATTTTATGTTGCAAGATGGTTTTTAGTTTAAGAATAGTCAATTATCTATCCCTCGTTGTTCAATGAGAGAGAATATGATGCAAGAGAAGCAAAATGGAGGATTGATGGGGCATTTTGGTGTGGAAAATACACTTGGACAATTAGAACACTTCTATTTCTAGCCAAGGATGAGAGATAATGTGCAAAAATACGTAGGCAAATGCAGAGTATTCCAGCATGCCAAAGGAAGGATTCAAAATTTTGGAATATATACTACTTTTCCCACCCGTAGAAAACCATGTGACTCAGTGTGTATGGATTTTATTTTGGGTTTATTGAGGATGCAACAAGGTAAGGATTTTATACTTGTAATTGTGGACACATTTGCAAAGATGGCTCTTTATCTCATGTTGCAAGACTAGTGATGCTACACATATGGATCATTTTTTCTTCAATGATATTGTCTAATTGCATGAATTCCCAAAGAGTATAATCTCTGACAGGGACACGATGTTTAGATGAAATTTTTGGACTAATTTATGGAAGAAGCTTGGAACAAAATTGAACTTCAACTTATCCTATCATTCACAATCGAATGGGAAAACTAAAGTTGTCAATAGGAGTTTCAGAAAGCTATTGAGGATCCTTGTGGGAGGGCATCCCAAATAGTGGGATTGTGTCTTAGATCGAATTGATTTCACATACAATGAGTCACCAAATAGGAGAACCAGGAAAAGTCTGTTTCAAATATTGTATGGAATGCATCCTAGAGGAGTTTGTGATCTGAGAGATGTGGGTAAACTCTAGTAGAGGAGTGTTGACGGGAAGGATTTTGCAGCAACAATAAGTGACTTACATGAGGAAATAAAACAGAAGCTACATGACGAAAACCACAAATATAAACGAAGAGTAGATTTTATAAGAAGAGAGGTAAAATTTGAGGTAGGGGACATGATATTAGCATAGTTGAGAAAAGAAACATTCCCAAGAGGATAGTATATCAAGCACAAAATTAATAAAATAGGACCTTTCAGAGTACTCAATTTTTTTTTTACAAATCCTATTAACTGGAGTTATCTATGGGCCTAGGTATCTCACTTATATTTAATGTGGCTGATTTGTATCCCTATGAATTTGGTGATGAAGGTGCCACTATAGAAAATGGGGGAAGTAGTGAAGTTAGTGAACAAAGTTGGCTGACATGAATGATGCATCCTAGAGGAGTCTGTTTCAAATAGGATGATTTTACTTCTGAGTCATGGTCATTATGCGTAATTGTTAATGTGACCCAAGCATATGTTTGATTTCTGAGCCGTGGTCATTATGCATACTTATTAATGTGACCCAAAGCATATTTTGCAGTCTCTCTATTTTGAAGGTAGTGACACATGTTTTTCTAATGAAGGACGACTAATTAATTCGATGAGGGGATGTTGGATGTAAAGAGGCATGAGGAGATCATTCTTGGAGTAGAAAAGTGTGGGAATCTGAGTATGTTGAGCATTGAAACAAAGCCCTTGGTCTGAAAGTTTCCATGCCTTTTTTTGTTGTTAGCTTGAGCATAACCCTTGGTAAGGGAGATGAGGGAGGTTACTCTTAAGTGTGGAGAATTTGTTGAGACTATGAAGAGTCAATTACAGAGAAAGAGCTAATCTATTTTCCTTCCACAAGCCAAAAAAAAAATTCCAGAAGCGCTACAAAATATTTCACACCACTTACAGGTTCTTAAAATGGTGATACGAAAATATTTCGCAGCACCTACAACCAATTTTATTTTTTCACTGCGTTGTGTCTAGATTTCCTTTCAGGCTACTTTCTACCATCAATTTTTGACTACCATCTCTAGTCTATGCTTTATTCTTACAAGAAAAAATTATTTCTTTTAAGATTACAACTATTATTGAAGACAAACCTTACCCGTTTCCATATGCAAAAGTTGTCTAGAGAGCATTTTGTGAAGTTGATACTACACAACATTATTTATGTGAATTTTATTTACATGATTTCATTCCCCCTTATGAAAGAAATTTCAATCCTGTGCCCTACATAGGGTACCTTCAGTTAAGGGTCTTTATCTCCCACCTCGTGCACTAGGTTAAGTGGAATATTTCTCAAGAGAATGTGGAACGAGCCCAGGTTACCTATGAAGTAAGGATTAGACTAGAACCTATTAGTTCAAGTGAGTCAATTAGAACCCGAAGTCTCCTCACCAAATCGCCTGATCTTTCAAGGATGGTTTTAAGTCTTCAAGCACGTCATTGAGCAATGTACAAATTATTGCTGACATAACTACATATGCCCTACAAGGCTCCAACAAGAGATGGGGATTGTCTATATTGGCTATTAAAACTAGAGAGCCTTCCAGGTATCCAATTTTTCTCAGATCCATGGCACATTTAAATAGATATTTTTATCATATAAAACGGATGGAATCCATTAGATAGGCATAAAATTTCATTTTCCTTTAATCTAGTTACCATTAGACAGGTATAGTCCAATGTATGAGCTAAAAGAGATAAAGTAGTTTTCAATAGCAGAGGTTAGGATGACAACAAGGTTTAAGGCACCATAAGAAGATACATAAGAATCTTATCAACTCAACACTGTAACACCCTCCTTCAACATTTACCAAAGTTAACCAGCCTACCGGGGTAAACATGTGACACAGAGTTACTGATATGACTCAACCTCCTAGATCACCTTAAGGAAGTGGAATCGACAGAACTTAAAACTTAATTAATTCCCTCAAGTGATATAAGACCCCCAAGATCTAAACCACCCTTCTAGGTGCCCAAAATCTGAGTTATTCCTCTTTTGCAGTGCCCTGGACTCCCACATATTGGCACAACATTGTTAGAATTTGATTGTAACTCTCTAGTCGTAGGCACGATACCTACAAAGGAGTGACTATAGTCTTTTTCACCTAGTTTTGTGCATGCGACCATGTGATTTAAGCCACATTTCTAGGCTAGGATCCTTACCTATGGCAAAAACTTAATGAAACTTCCCAGAACCATGAATGACACAAGGAAAAATCCTTCCAAACAAATATTAGGCAAGAAATTGAACTAACCAGGCCTAACCATGACAAAAATTTCATCAAACACATGATGAGCACGTAATGTATAGGTCATTAATACATGTATGAACATAGGTCTCTCATACTTATCTGAGAATCGTCAAGAAGGTTTGATGCCCTCTCATAATCTACTAGTTCGTGCATTCATTAACATTTCATTTACTAAACAAAACATCACGAGATCCATAACTCAAGTTTGTTATAAAACATGCTTATAACCAATATATAACTAAAGAAATATCAATGATAGAACAACCATCAAAGCCACATAATAACAAGTACATTTACTCATAAAATACAAGAGGAAAAGAGTTCTTATTAACATATATAAAATGCAACCAATTCAAGGACTTCCACATACCACTCAACCATAGTTTGGCTTGAACCAAATCTCTCTTTTAGCCAATCACCCTTGCACCATATTCCAAGCATGAATGTGGCATCTCATGGAATAACCAAATAAAAACCAAACCAGGGATTCCAAAGGCCAAACTACCTCAACCCTCAAGCAATGATTCCACCTCACAGTCAGACATCACTAACTATCACTAGCTTAGTCTATATCCAAGTTGTTTAGGGCTCTGGAGCATTTGTTCAAACCTAGCTCCAAGACTAGTAACTCAACCCATGACTGTCAAAGGGCTCCAAAGTATTTATCCAACCAAGGTTCCAGGACTAGTAACTCAACCCAACAAGGGCTCTAGAGTGTTTTCCCAACCAAGGATTCCATGACTAGTAACTCAACCCAAGCTTTTCAGGTCTTCCAGAGCGTTTGTCCAAACAAGGTTCCATGAAATAATAAATCAACCCACAACCATAAGGAACAAGAGCACCAATTAGAAAACAAAAGGGGAAAACCCATAACACCATGGCTATCTAGGAAATTGTAAAGCTAGGAAAAACCACTGCCAATCCAGGAAATCCTCCATCCCAATGGAAAATCATAACCAAATAACCACATGAATATACCATGCATGCAAAAACTAGCAAAGAAACCATACATGAAACTCAATACCTACAAATCCATCTAACTGTAGTCATTGATCCAACTATTCCCTTGTGCTTTCCTGCTTTAATTTGCCTTATTTTTCCAAATCCAAGTGAATATTAGAGGGCCTCAAGCATGCTCCAAGAATACTCTAAGTGTGCAAGAGTATTAGAGAGAGAGAATATAATGAGAGTTCCGAAGAATGAATTGACCAACATCTACGAACTGATCCTCATAAGCCTTTTTATCATTGAGGCCTATATTTCTTTCATTTTCCTCTATTTTTCCTTCAAGTTGCTCCTTGCATGCAGCCCACGACCTTTCACTTTCGTTTTCTCCTAATTTCCTTTATTTTCATCAAGAAAATGTTAAGTAATGCCTGTTTTCCTTTCTTAATTCCTTTGCCAATTTCCTTGGCCATAATAAATTGAAAATGACATCCACCAAGATGTTTTCCCCACCATTTAGATTGGAATACATATCCCATGACCTTAGTATTACACTTTTTTACATGGAAATTCAACCAGGGGTTGTTACAGGATCCTGCCCCTTGGGGTAACACCGTCCTTAGTGTTCTATGTCACCTATAACCAACAAGAAACATACTACTTATGGAGCTTTATAACATAGCTCGTTACAGTATTTACAATTACCACCACTAAAAACATAAAAAACATACCATTTAATGGAGATTTATAATGCAGATAATTACAGTGTTTACAATAACAACCACATATACACTCATGTACATTTTATTTAGCCAACAAATAACCATACTATACATGGAGCTTTATAAATCTAGCTCGATACTATAACCAACAAATAAACGGATATGGTGCTTGTATCATCAACAAGGGAATCCAGAGCTTCACACGTCCACCCTCAAAAGTAGTACCAAGATTCACCTCCTTCCTAGGAAGTCCAAAATCCACTACCAAAGTCAAATGTGCATCCAATGTCTAGTGGTACGATCCCTACGCTACTTGTTCTCCCAATGAAGAATTATCAACTCATTTTTCCAGGGAACATTCTTAATGTGCATCTCATTCCATCTGGAAATGCTAATGACCATGAAAAAGTCATTTCCCGACCTTACCTTCTCTGCTACACACTCCCTAGGGAAATCTGGTTACACCTTTCCATGTAGTCACACACCTTCCAAGTTCCATGGGTATCCCCTTCTTTGCTACACAGTCCCTCAAGGGATCCCTCCCTTGGAAAGGTTTTCTCACATCAAAAGGTCCAAAAACCAAGGCATACCCCTACCTTAAAACCATCATACTAATCATAGCATGCCCATGGAAATAAAAGGACACTATTGGGTACTAGTATCCAAGAATGGCCTTACTCCTGAATTTCTTTACTAACATATTGCTTCTTGCTAAAATTCCTTTTTGTTGTTTTTGCTAATTCTTGTAGTTATTTTCATCCACCCAATCGAGCATTTTTATGCTTTCCTGTACCAAGCACATAATTTTCCATTATAATCAAAATAAATTTAAATAAATTCAAACCATACTTCATTAGTAGCTCGTCAATAAGGTATACTTGCAATTTTGTTCACTTCACGTCACAAGTCAAACTAGCTGTTTAATCGAATAATCATGTATAACATATCACATCCGGTTAGCTTACACAAAACCATCATAAATCAAAATAATATATCACATGTGACCATCATAAATCAGAGTCATAGATCTCCTGCATAATAAAAATGAAATAAAATACTGATACTTATCCTTTCATCAATTCTTTTCTGATGCCTTTGTTCTTTGTCCATACACACACCAAATCGGTTTTCACACTCGAAAAGCACCCAATACTTATCTCCTCTTCAATCAGATACACATACATCATGTGAAATACAACAAATAGACCTACACCAAGTGTACAACACAACACATAGACCTACATTCAGTGCACAACACAATACATATGCATATAAAGAGTATAACACAACAAATACACATGGCATTGTATAATGAATACATAATACACATAACACAGTATGACATGTGCACAACACAACATGTAAAACATATACACAATAGTAGTACTGCATATCTAGAAATCACGCTATCTCTACCAAGCAACCTTGCTTCTAGTGTCTTTCCACTATCTATGTTGGTTCCAACATGTCGCAAATATCATTGCTTTCATTCCATTGATGTATCCCTCATTATAGCTTGTACATAACATAAACATAGACATATTATAATCACATAATATCAATTCATATCCACAAGATAATGACCTCATATATTTGTTAGGACTACTCTTCCCACTTGATTCCTCATAAACTAGGAACATCTTCATGCCATTCACCTGCATAAGCAATCATTCCTCCAAAAGAATGATCCTTGACGACCCTATCATATAATGACATTCATTTATATATATATATATATATATATATATATATATATATATTATATATATATATTATATATATATATATTATATATATATATATATATTATATATATATACATTACATATATACATAAAACATTAGCATAAAACATTAATGATCCTTGATGCATGTGAGTCAATGACATAATACATACATACATATCATATAATCATTTAGCATTAAAGCTATCATGATCCTGAACAACCATGTCAGAAAATGGCATGCATATATATATATATATTATATATATTATATATATATTATATATATATTCATGTACATATAAACTTAGCTTTAAACAATCATGATCCTTTGATGACATGTGAGTCAATGGACATACATCACATTACATACATTACATATAATCATTAGCATTAAAGCTATCATGATCCCTGAACACCATGTCAGAAAATGGCATGCATATATATATATATATATATATATATATATATATATGCATCATCATAATAATAATCACAATATAATTACTAGGTACCATAAGGTCAAGGTTAAGAGAACTCCGTAATCCATGCAAAACATGCACAATATTGAGAACAATAGTTCCCAACATAGCCTAGGCATCTCACACCTCAAATCGATTCACTTTACCTTTCCTACTACCTTTCTCATAATTGTCCTACCACCATCCATTTACTGCAATGAACCCAAATAATCCAACCAGATCTTATATTCCTACCTTCAATTGCCCTTATACATGCATCGAGCTTCATATGAGTCTTACATTACATGTTGGGTTTCATTTAGCTCTTCTCGAGCTCCATTAGCTTTCCTCTTTCACCAACTAATATTGAAGGCAGTGAATACATAAAAAGAAAGAACAAGAAAAAAACAAGAATAAAACAATGGAAAACCAATAGAAAAATGACACCACAAACAAAGTGGCATAATCATTCACTAGACATAAACAAAACTACAAACCATGCACAAACAAATCACAAAGCATCGAAAGAATAAAACTTGCAACTAACACCATGACTCAATCCCCATGGTTCCCAATGCTTCTAAGGGAAATCACAACTCGAGCCTTCTTCAAGATCTATGGCAGTCGCTTTTTCCATGCAATTCCCTGCATCATACTACCATAAACACATAACTATTAGTGCATAAATAAATATAACAACATACTAGTTATCTTACCTTGATTTGCCAAGCACATTGCATTGTAACTAAACACATCCATGTCATCTCTCAAGTGACTCCAATTCGCTTAATAAATCCAACTATAAATAGAAACTAGCTAATATACCTTTCAAATACATGTTCATGAATCTATTAGATAGCCACATAATGTCAGACAAAAAAAAGGTTAAGAATATTTCCAATATTCATGAAAATCACTCATTCATTTGGAATTATGGTTTCCAAACATAGCCAAATGAATTCTCACCCAATTCCTTTCTTTTAACTTTTACCTTGTTGCAATTGAGTCTTACTATGTGATATCACATCACTTAGATGTTAGTTATATAAACAAATCAATTGTTACCTTATCACACTAATACCAAAAATGTTGCCCTATAACTGTTCACACATGTCATCCACATGTTCCAAAGATCAAGACATTATATATGTTAATTTGAAATCAACCTTTACCAAGACCAAAAACCATGTCATAATCAACTAATAGTCATTATTCATACTACTACAACTAGCACCCACTTACATTCAATTGCATATTAGTTGTTTCAGCACATGTTGTGTTAGTACAATCATCTTAAAACAAGATCATTCATTCATGCAATATTATAGACACACACTCATATGATGTGATTAATTAAACACTTAAACAACATGTAAACATACCATGCTAAATAAACCAAATAAATAACATAATCAAACTCATACCTCAATGTATCTCAAGGGACTATCACATCTGCTCAAGTTAGTCCAAATTTGTATCACACAATATCACAAATATATCAAATTTTACATGAATATCATAACCATAATCATTTGCACAGACAAATCTAGATTAGCATGATAGTGATAACATCAAGATCTTAGCTGCAATGACCATAATCATCATGTGTATGACTACAATGCATATAACAACAAGCTAACTACCATGAATTCCTATTGATGCATATGTATATGATCATGCTAAACAACTAGCATCTACCATGCATGTAACCACAACAACAATAGAATGTCAGACAAGCATATAACCATAATGCATATAGAAACCATTAACCAACATACATGCATACCCAACATAGAAACCTATAAGATGATCTGTTGTTACCTTGAGGTCTAGTGCTACACCTTGCTCTAATAATTTGCATCTCCTACTCAATATCAACGAAATAACATAGCAATAGCAACATGATGACACAAGACCACAACATGACCATCACAATGCATGCATAACAATCACATAGACAACTAACATGGATGTATGACAAACACATTCCACCCATCCAATCCAAGCATTGTGCCATGCTCTGATACCACCCTATAACAACCTCCTACATTTACCCAAGTTAACTGGCATACGAGGGTAAACATGTGAAAAAGAGTTACTATGATATGACTCAACTTCCTATATCACCTTAAGGAAGTGGAATCATTACAACCTAAACCTTACTGACCTCCCTCAGGTGCTACAAGACCCCCAAGAGCTAAACCACCCTTCTAAATGCCCAAAACCTAAGTTAAGCTTATTTTTTAGTGCCCTGGACTCCACAACGTTGGAACAACACTACTGAATTTGATTTTAACCCTCCAGGTGCATGCATGGTGCCTACAAGCGAGTGATTGCAATCTTTTTCACCAAATTTGGTGTCTACGACCATGGGATTTAAGCCACTTTTCTAGGTTAGGATCTAGACCTCTAACAAAACATAATGAAACTTTCCAGAGCCATGAATGATAGAGGGACAAAGCCTTCCATATAAATCTTAGACAATAACTTGACTTAACCAAGCCTAACCATGACAAACATTTCATCAAACACATCATGACCATGTAATGTACATGTCATAAATACACATCTGAACATAGGGGTCTCACACTTATCTAAGAATCATCAAGAAGGTATGACACCCTCTCATAATAGTTTCAATAGAATCTATTAGGTCATGCATTCATTAACATTTCATTTACTAACAAAAACATGATGAGAGCCTTAACTCAAGTATGTCAAAAACCATGCTTATAACCAACATATAACTAGAGAAATATCAATGATAGAACAACCATTAAAGCCACATAATAATAAGTAAATTTACTCATAAAATACACATTTGAACATAGGGGTCTCATACTTCTCTAAGAATCGCCAAGAAGGTCTGAGGCCCTCACATAATAGTTTCAATATAATCTATTAGGTCATGCATTCATTAACATTTCATTTACTAACCAAAACATGATGATAGCCATAACTCAAATATGTCATAAACCATGCTTATAACGAACATATAATCAGAGAAATATCAATGATAGAATAGCCATTAAAGCCACATAATAATAATCACATTTACTCATAAAGTACAAGAGGAAAATATCTCTTATTAACATATGGAAAATGCAACCAAGTTAGGAACTTCCACGTATCACCTGACCATAGATTCAGATGAACCAAATCTTTCTTTCAGCCAATCACCCCCACACCATATTCCAAGCATGAATGTGGGATCTCATGGAATAACGAAAACAAATCCAAACCAAGGCTTCCAAAGGCCAAACTACCTCAACCCTCAAGCAGTGATTCCATCTCACGATCAGACATCACTAACCATCACCAGATCGTTCACTATCCAAGATGTCTAGGGCTCCATAGCATTTGTTCCAACCTTACCCGCAACTGCTACATGGCTCTAAATAATTTGTCCAACAAAGGTTCCGGGACTAGTAACTCAATCCACCAAGGTCTTTGGAGAATTTTTCCAACCAAGGCTTCCAAGACTAATAACTCAACCCAAGTTGTTTCAAGGCTTCAAGAGCGTTTGTCCAAGCAAGGCTCCAAGAACTAATAAATCAACCCAAAGCTATAATGAACATGAGCACCAATCAGAAAACAAAAAGGAAAAACCCACAACACCATGGCTATCCAAGAAATGCCAAGGCTAGGCAAAACTGCTATCAATCTAGGAAATCCTCCATGCCAATGACATATCATAACCAAATAGCCACATGCATATACCATGCATGCCAAAACTAGTAAGGAAATCATACATGCAACTCGATACCTACAAAGATATCTAGTTGTAGCCTTTGATCCAACTTTTCCCTTTTTCTTTCCTACTTTCCTCTGCCTTTTTTCTACAAATCCAAGTGAATATTAGAGGGCTCCAAGCATACTCCAAGAATACTCTATGTTGTAGGTTTTAACCCCGTACAGAAATTACTAGCATATGAATTCTAAAACAAAGAAAATACGCAATGCAAGAGCATAACCCATAAAACACATATACACAGAGATTTCCCCTGGATCCCAAAATCGGGACTACCAGCTTGATTTTTCATTATGTTCCTTTCAATGTTATAATACATATTTATACATGTCGAAGCATCCAATACCATGGACCGAAAACCATCGTATCCAAAACCATGGACTGAAAACCATCGTGTCCAAAAACATATGTGAAAATCATGCACAAAACCATAGGTGGGACCGCCCAACCTAACATAGGTTCCAAAACCAAAATTTTCTAGGGCACTACCCTAGACCCCATAGAGTGGGGTTATCGACACCCCTCAAACCACCTGTGACCCCCTCACCAAGAAATCGGTGCAATGAAGGGGGGCTCTGCCCCCCTTCTAACCCCTCGATTAACTATGTGGGCTAGTTATGGAAAGAATATAACACAACCCAACATATGTGTGCAAGAGTATGAGAGAGAAAGAGAGAATTGAATGAGAGTGTCAAAGAATAAATTGACTAAAGTCTGTGAACTAAATCTCAGAAGCATTTTTATCATTGGGGCCTTTATTTCCTTCAGTTTTCTCTAGTTTTCCTTAAATTTCCTCGTCACATGCAACCTGTGACCTTTCACTTTCCTTTTCACTTAATTTCCTTTATTTTCATAAATAAAATGTCAATTAATTCCTCTTTTCCTTTTCCAATTCCCTTAGCCATAATAAACCGAAAGTGACACCCACCGAGATGTATTTCCCACCATTTGGCTTGGAATATGTGGCCCATGACCTTGGTATTATATTTTTTTACATGGAAATTCAAGCAGGGGTTGTTACAAACACTTTACATGAAACATTTTCATGGGCAAATAAGGACCTCAATTGAAGTTGATTGCATCAAAACATGAAACATAACAAGTTGGGGGGAGATGTTGAGCCAATAATTACACCCTTTGTTACCCATTTTCTTTGTCTTGAAACTATCCTGATTGTCCTATGTTATCATTTCCCTGATGATATCTTGCTCATAATCCATATTTTTTACTAAGGAATGACATTGTCTACAAATCATATTATTTGAGTGATAATATAGGATCACTAAGTAGTTCCACCTAGTTTTGAGTTACTTATTTGATGGTTTGGAAAAAGTGCATTTGATTACTTGCAGATGCTTCAAGGATGAGATATCTTTTGGTGTGATGTTACTTTCAGTGTCGTTACTTTCAAAGCCATGATATATCATTTCTGAAATTTTGTTGGTGCTTGAGCATATGGTCTTTGACCGATGCTCAAGATGGAAAGTAATGAAAAGAGTCAACTCAACAACAAAAAAAGTATAAATTCTAAAACTATTATGATAATTTGGAAACTAATGTAGCAAATTTTCTTTTGAACCAGTGATGTAACATCATAGATATACACAAATTTTTTTCCCTTAATATGTATCATTTAGTTTTGACATTATGTTGGGAAACTGCTCATCTGATTTTTATAAATGAAGGGACCTTCAGGGTTGTTTGGCTGTTGAACAATTAGTAAGAGATAGGGGTTATATTAGTGAATAGAGCACAGTGAAGTCACTATTTTATTACTTTTTTTATTTAATATAGCATGCGATTTTCTCTCATCTCAAGTACTAAATTGTGAGTAACCTTTCGCAACCCTGGTTAGTGAAGGAGGGCCTAGTTAGGTGTTGTAATTCTCTTTATTGATTATTTTTATCACAGGAATTTTGTAATTTCTTTATGCTTTGATTGTGTGAGCAGTTTTTAATTATCAACATTTGGTACTTGCATTAGTATCTTGACTATGTTGGTTTGTTTGAGTCGTAATTATGTTTCATTGATTTGTTGATCAATGATTTATTTATTGTTAAAGGTAGAATGATTTAATTGTTGTTACTTATAGGGTGGCTCGAGCATTTTATTCACATATTGATTTATTTCTTATTTCTTATGAAATTGTTCATTTCATGTTACTTGCAACATAATTCAATTGATGTTGTCTACTTCTTCTTACTTGCAGCGTGATTCGATTGGCGTTGTTTATTTTCATCCTAATATTTGTAGGAAAACTTAATTTGCAAAGTGGTCTGGATATTACTTTTGTAGAAGCAACTTATTTTATGTTGATTGCAAAGATTGGTTTGTTATTAAGATATGACTCTATTCTAGATGTTCTGATTTTTTAGGACTCTTTTACAGAAGGAATGTTTATTTCCTTTCGAGAAATTTTTTATGGTTGATTGAAGCTTTGGTGCTAAGTTCTAGAGTGAGGTGAATTGCATTGAGTTCCTATCTTCAATTGTTTGAGTGTGATTTAATAAACAAGTGAGTTTTATAGTTACACAACCATTAGAACCACCAATATTAGAGAGGGACTTCAAACCTACAAATACTTTACATATAGCCTTGAAATAGAATACGACCCCTAGATTGACATTTAAATGTAGAGTGTTCTAGTTGTCTTAGATAGACATTTGCAACAATTGACCAGGATGTGCATCAAATAAATATAGTAATGAAGGAACTCAACATAGAAGGTTTAATGAAGAAATAAGAATTTCAATTGGACCTAGTATAGATACTTTGAAGGCTTGGACATTCTTTGATGGAGCGAAAAAACATGTTAGGTTTGTATGTGGAGCAATAGTTACAATTCACCTAAAAAAAATCACACTCTCACTTAACCTAGGTTTGGGGTCTAAAACTAATAATAAAGAAAAACAATTTGGGATTTGTATCATCCTTAACTTTACAATGATCAGGTAGTTGAAATCCTTACAAATATTTAACAATTCTTGAGTGGTTATTGATTGGTTCTTAGGGATCAATATATTACATAGTTTTTCCCTAAATCCTTGGAAACAAAGAATTCATCAATTATAGGTGGTTTATGAAGAGTTGGAGGTAACATATATCCACATGAAACACAACATTGAAGTAGCCATAATATCAAATGAAACATTACTCTAGCATGTAGGACATTTAGTGATTACATAAAAAGTTGTTAATGTCCTTAGGGTGAAAAACAACAACATTTTCTAAATTGAAGATGTTATAATTTTTTTGACCTTGCATGTTTTTAGTTGTGACTATTTTATTCTAGATTGTTACAACAGCATAGCTCTTGACATACATGTTTGGGAGGATATAATTGAATTGTGATTTATATACTCTTTCAATGAAATTGCAAGCATACACATTTTTCCCATTGGGAAAAAAAAATTAAGATTCAAATATCCTCTTATGACATATATTTCCTTAGATGGGATGTTTATTACACTTTGAGTTATTCATGGGAATTAGAAAAGTCCTGTCAATGGCCCTACAACCATTCGTCTCATGATTTCACTGCCATTATGCTATTGTATTAAATTTGACATGAATTGTAACATCCATCTCTTGTATTCAATTCACATTTTTGGTAACAATCGTTTGATTTTATGCTTCCATCCAAGTTTGGAATTTGATGTTATACATATGGTTATTTTCCCTTTTTCTTTTCCCTTTTAAATGCATTTTTCCTTTTGTTTTAATTTTATTTGATAGTTAAGGAAAGTTTTGGAACATAGAAGATTATAGGTAAAAAAAATGATCTTTGTACTTAAGTAGTTAATAAAAATTTTAATAGGTTGTTTAAATATAAATTAAGTTAGACAATTTTCTTAGTTGTAACACTTATTTCTTGTTAAAATAACATTCTCTAATTAAACAAAATTGGCCTACATTTCATAAAAAAATTATAATATTATAGAACTATAATAATAATTTGTTGAGATTTCTTCTTTTAATAATAACTATCTTTAAATCTATCTGTTGGAAACGAGATCCCCCAAGGATAGTTTTGGGGCTAAAAGCCCATGTTTTGGGACAGGTTTTGTAATAAAGTTGTAAAGTCTCCGAATTTTGTGGTCACGGAGTGCGAAGGTGTCATGAGTCATAAAGGGTTGTCCGCCCTTATTTTGTAAAGTGTAAAGTCGGCTAGAAAGATCTACCTATGGTCCACGGACCATGGGATTGTATAAAAAGAGTTAAATAGGCTCTAAGTAGCTTTTAGATGTAAGAAGTCTTGAGCGATAAGGAGGAAGCCTTTAGAGAAGTCTAAGTTTTAGGCTTAGCATAGGTAGAGGCTCTACAGTTGAGTGCGCAGAGGCCTAGGGTAGAAGTCTGTAGTTGAGTGCGTGCACCCCTGCAGTTGTGTGCGCAGGGTAGATAGAGTTCGTAATCATATGAAGATATCAATAAAGAGAAGCATTCTACAAATTCTGTGTCTTCGTTTTTTGTTAATGCATCTTGTCATATTGTGTATGAATTTCATTTACAATGCTCATGTGATGCGCGAATGCATGTAATTACGTTGGTTAATTGAATGAAAGTAAGAATATCTATTTACGTGGTGCTAACCGTGCTCATTTAATAAGATAAGTAAGTCACTTAAGATAATTTGAGAATCTGCACAATACGCTGCCCTAGTAGCGCGAAAGTACCTGAACCGCACGTTAGGGCTGCGCGAAGTTCAATCATACCCCTCCGCGGAGTTATCAAAGGGTGGAATAAAGGGCTAGACAAACATAGCCCTAGAACTTGGGGACCTACATGCAAGCCGAAACAGAAGGAATAAATCGACATCACGACCATCTTAGGGTGTGGAAACTTGGTTCCAACATTCCCCCATACTGCTTCGGGTGAGACTTCGGTCTGTGCTTCGCGGGCTAATTTTGAAAGAGGCAGTAGTGTAGGGATTTGTTTGGATAACTAATGCTGAACCTAGGTCAGGCCCCATGTAGCCAACAAATGGTTCCGTTGTCGGGACCGGAATCTGCATAAGAGATGTGTGATGTCGTATTACTTGAATCCAACTAAGAAAGAGATCAGGGATTGGTTGGATAGGAAGATCCACAAATTCGTGGCGTAAGAGAACATAAATCCATGACAGACAAAGGAACTATGGCTGGATAGGTACCTATATACAAAACTCTACGAGATCTTTTCTATTACTTTCTGGTTGAACTATACGAGTGGATCCTGAAGATATCGGATAGCCAAGGAAGGTGGACGGTCCTATTATCTGGACCCCGGAGTTAGTACAAATATTGGAAGCCTTTGAGGATAAGATTGTTTGTTCTATTGATCATTGGCTCGATAACATCATAGGAGGATTTGTGATCGAACTCATGGTCGATACCTTAGTTAGCTATAGCGAGGTGGAGTGATGCTTGTCATGTGGAAAGAGTTATATTTGCGGACAAATCTAACCTCCCTAGGAGTCTAAGACTCTCTAGTGACAAACAAACCAAACAAGAGCTATCCTTCTCTAAATACACATCATTC